>JAIUJO010002007.1:37500-42500 GCA_023846275.1 Vanilla planifolia
GAAGAAGAAGAAGGAGAAGTGGAAGAAAAATGAAAAGACAAAGAAGAAGAAGAAGAAGAAGGAGAAAAAGAAGAGTAAAAAGAAGCGGAAGTAGAAAAAGAAGAAGGGGAAAAGAAGAAGTGGAAGAAGAGGGAGATGTGAAAGTATAAGAAGATGGAGAAATGAAAGTAGAAGAAAAAGAAGAAGTAGAAGATTAGAAAAAGAAGGTAAAGATGAAGAAGTAGAAGAAGAAGAAGAAGTAAAAGAATAAGAAGAAGAAAAAGAAGATGAAGAAATAGAAGAAGAAGATGAAAAAGAAATAAAAGAAGAAAAAGCAGTAGAAGAAAAAGTCGTTGGAGAAGAAGAGGAAGATGATGATGATGAAGAAAATGAAGAAGAAGTAAGAGAAGAAGAAGAAGAAGAAGAGGAAGAAGAAGAAGAAGAAGAAGAGGAAGAAGAAGAAGAAGGAGAAAAAAAAAGAAGAAAAGGAATAAGATAAAGAAAAAGAGGAAGAAGAAGTAGTAGAAGAGGAAGAAATACGAGAAGAAGATGAAGAAGAAGGAGAGGAGTAAGTGGAAGAAGAAGAAGAAGAAGGTGATGAAGTCGTTGTGGAAGATGAAGAAGGAGAAGAAGAAGAAGGAGAAGAAGAAGAAAAAGAAGGAGAAGAAGAAGAAGAAGAAGGAGAAGAAGAAGAGGAAGAGAATTAATGTGAAGGAGGAGGAGAAGAAGAAGAATTTGAAGAAGGATGAGGGTAAGAAGCAGATGAAAGAGAAGAAGAAGAAGAGGAAGACGAAACAGAATAAGTAGAAGAAGAAAAAGGGGAACAAGAAGAGGGAAAAAAGATGGAGAAAAGGATGAAGAAGAAGATACGAGGAAGAAAAAGCGAAGAAGAAGAAGAAGAAGAAAAGGAAGATGAAGAAGAAGAAGAAGAAGAAGAAGATGATGATGATTATGAACAAGAAGAAGGAGAAGAAGTGGAAGAGGAAGAAAAGGAAGAAGAAGAAGGAGATGCGGAGAAGAGGAAGAAACAAAGAAGAAGGAGAAGAATTAGAGGAAGGTGGGGAGAAGAGGACGGCGAAGAAGAAGAAGAATATGAGGAGAAAGAAGAAAAAGATGAGGAAGAAGACGATGAAGAATAAGAAGAAGATGATAGTGAAGAAGAGGAGGAAAAAGAAGAAGAAGAAGATGACGAGAAAGAAGTGGAAGAAGAGGAAAATTTATAGCAAGAAGATGCTTAGGAATAAGAAGAACAAGAACAAGAAGTGGAAGAAAAGAAGAAGAACAAGAAAAAGAACAATAAAAGTAAGATGAAGAAGATGTGAAGAAAGGTGAGGAAAGAGGATGACAAAGCTGAAGAACATGATGAGGAAGAAGAAGAAGAAGAGGAGGAAGAAGATGAATAAAGAAGAAGAAGAAGATGATGATGAAGAAGAGGAAGATGAAAAAGAAGAGGAAAAAGAAGAAGAAGAAGATGTGGAGGAAGAAGAAGAAGAAGAACAAGAAGAGGGAGAAGAAGAAGATGATGAAAAAGAAGAGCAAGAAGAAGAAGCAGGAGAAGAAGAAGAAGAGAAAGACAAAAAAGTAGAGGACGAAGAAGACGAAGAAGAATGAGAAGTAGAAGAAGGAGAAGAGGAAGAAAAAGATGTGGAGGAAGTAGATGAAGAGGATAAAGAAGAGGTGGAAGAAGAGGAAGAATTGGAGGAGAATAGAAAGACGAAGGAGAAGATGAAGAAGAAGACGAAGAAGAAGAAGTCGAAGAAAAAGAAGAAGATGCTAAAGAAAAAGAAGGTCAAGAAGAAAGAAAGGAAGAAGAGAAGGAAGAGGAAGAAGAAGAATAAGAAAAAGAAAATGATGATGATGATGATGATGATGTTGATGAAGAAGAACAAGGAGAGGAAGGAAAGAAAGAAGAAGAAGAATAAGAAGAAGAAGACGAAGAGAAAGAAGAGGAGGAAGAAGAAGAAGGATAAGAAGAAGAGGTAAAAGAAGAAGAAGAAGATGAAGAAGAATGGGAAGAAGTAAAAGAGGAGCTAGTAGAAGAATAAGGCAAAGAAGAAGAAGGAGGAGAAGCAGAAGAAGAAAAAAAGACAGAAGAAGAAGAAGAAGAAGAAGAAGAAGAAGAAGAAGAAAAGGTAGAAGAAGAAGAAGAAGAAGAAGAAGAAGAAATTGAAGAAGAAGAAGAAGAGAAAGATGATGATAAAGATGATGATGAAGAAGAAGAAGAAAAAGAGAAAGTAGAAGTAGAAGAGGAAGAAGATGAAGAAGAAGAAGAAGGGAAAGACAAAGAAGAAGAAGAAGAAAAAGAAGAAGAAGAAGAAGAAGAAGCAGAAGAAGAAGATGAAGAAGATGAAGAAGCTGAAGAAGAAGAAGAAAAAGAAGTGTAAGAAGAAGAAGTAGAAGTAGAAGGTGAAGAAGCAGAAGAAGAAGTAGAACAACGACAATAAGAAGAAGTAGGAGAAGAAGAAGAGGAAGAAGAAGAAGGAGATGAAGTAAAAGAAGGAGAAGAAGAAGGACATGAAGAATTAGAAGTAGAAGAAGGAGAAATAGGAGAAGAAGAATAGGTAGAAAGAAGGAGTAGAAGTAGATGTAGAAGAAGAAGTAGAAGAAGAAGAAGACGTCAAAGAAGTAAGAGAAAAAGAAGAAAAAGAAAAAGACGATGAAAAAAAGGGAAGAAGAAGTGGAAAAAGATGATGAAGTAAAAGAAGAAAATGATGAGGAAGGACAAATCCAAGAACAATAAGAGGATGCTCAAGAGAAGCAGAAGAAGAAGAAATAGAAGTCGAAAAAGTAGAAGTAAAAAGAAGAAGAAGTCAAAGAAATAAGTGGAATGGAAGAAGAAGAAGAAGAAGAAGATGAAGACGACGAAGAAGCAGAAGAAAGGAAAGAAGAAGAGAAAAAAGGAGAAGAAGAAGAAAAAGAAGAAGAAGAACAAGAACAACAACAAGAAGAGGAAGAAAAATAGAAGAAGAAGAAGAAGAAGAAGAAAAAGAAAAAGAAGAAGAGGGAGAAGATGAAGAAGAAGAAGAATAAGAAGAAGAAGAATAATAAGAAGTGGAAGAAGAAGAGGAAGAAGAAGAAAAAGAAGAAGAAGAAGAAGAAGAAGACGGGGAAGAAGAAGAAGAAGAAGAAGAGGAAGAGGAGGAAGATGAAGAAGAAGAAGAAGACGATGTGGAAAAAGAAGAAGAAAGAAGATTGTTGAAGAAGAGGACGATAAGGAGAAGAGGACGATTAAAAAGTAGAAGATGAGGCTGCAGAAGAAGAAGATGAGGCGTGCAGAAGAAGAAGATGACGAAGAAGAAGATAAAGAAGTAGAAGAGGAAGAAGAGGAAGAAGAAGTGGAAGAAGATAAAGAGGAAGATGAAGAAGAAGAGGAAGATGAAGAAGAAGAGGAAGAAGTGAAAGAAGGAAAGGAAAAGAAGATGAGATAGAAGAAGAAGAAGAGGAAGAAGAAGAAGAAGAAGAGGAAGACGTAAAGGAGGAAGAAGATGAGGAAGTAGAAGATTAATTATTAATAGTTAGAGTATTAGAGATTAGGGATTTTTGATTATGGATTAGAGAATATAGATTAGGGATTAGCGATTAGAGATCAATGATTCGGGATGTAGGATTTAAGATAAAAGATTAAGTATTAGAGATCATTAGAGATTAACGGATTAGTATTAGAATAAGAAAATGGATTAGGGTTTAGTGATTAGACATTTGTGATTAAGGATAAGATATTACGGATTAAAGATGAAGAATTATTGATTATAGTTTAGGGATTAGTTTTTATGTGTGAAGGTTTTGAGTTTTGGGGATTACAGGTTTGTGATTTGTAGTTAGGGATTAATGATTAAGGATGCATTAGGGATTAGGGATTACGGAGAAGGAAGAAAGAAGAAGAAACAAAGAAGAAGAAGATAAAGGAAGAAAGAAGAAGGAAGAAGGAAGAAGGAAGAAAGAAGAAGAAGAAGAGGAGGAAGAAGAAGAGGAAAAAGAAGAAAAAGAAGAAAAAGAAGAAGAAGAAGAGGAAGAAGAACATAAAGAATAAAGAAGAAAGAAAAATAAAGAAGGTAGAAACAAGAACGAAGGAGGAAGGAAGAAGCAAGAAGGAAGAAGGAAGAATAAAGAAAGAAAGAAGAAAGTAGAAAGAAGAAAGAAGAAATAAGAAATAAGAAATAAGAAAGAAGGAAAAAGAAGTAGAAGAAGAAGAAGAAGAAGAAAGAGATTGAAAAGGAGATTTATAATGAAGAGAAGGTGAAGGAGAAGGATAAAGAGAAAGAGAAGTGGAAGGTGAAGGAGATGGAGAAGGAGATGGAGAACGAGAAGGAGTAGGAGACAGAGAAGGAGAAGGGAGATGGAGAATGAGAAGGAGAAAGAGAATGAGAAGAAGCAGAAATAGAAGAAGAAGAAGAAGAAGAAGAAGAAGAAGAAGAAAACGAAGAAGAAGAAGAAGAGGAAGATGATGATGAAGATGATGATGAAGAAGAAGAGATGAAGAAAAAGAAGAAGAAGAAGAAGCAAAAGAAGAAGAGGAAGAAGACGAAGAAGATGATGATGAAGAAGAAAAAGAAGAGGTAGAAGAAGAAGAAGTCGAGGAAATAGGAGGAGGGGAAGAAGAAGAAGAAGAAGAAGAAGAAGTAGAGGAAATAGGAGGAGGGGAAGAAGAAGAAGAAGAAGAAGAAGAAAGGGAAGAAGAAGAGGAAAAAGAAGAAGAAAGAAGAAGAAGAAGAAGAAGAAGAGGAAGAAAATAGAAGAAGAAGAAGAAGAAGAAGAAGAAGAAGAAGAACAAGAAGAAGAAGAAGAAAAAGAAGAAAAAGAAGAAGAATAAGAAGAAGAGGAAGAATAAGAGGAAGAAGAAGAAGAAGAAGAAGAAAGGAAAGAAGAAGAAGAAGAGGGGAAAGAAGATGAAGAAGAAGAAGAAGAGGAAGAGGAAGAAGAAGAATAAGAAGAAGAAGAAGATGTGGAAGAAGAAGAAGAAGAAGATGGTGTAGAAGAGGAAGATGAGGAGATGAGGACGATTAAGGAGAAGAAGATGAGGA
>JAIUJO010002007.1:47500-55000 GCA_023846275.1 Vanilla planifolia
GAAGAAAGATAAGGTAAGAAGAGGAAAAAAAATTTTAAGAAGAGGAAGGAGAAGAAGAAGAAGTAGAAGAAGAAAAACAAGTAGAAGTAGAACAACAATTAGAAGAATAAGAAAAAGAAAAAGAAGTAGAAGAAGAAGAACAATAAAAAGTAATAGAAGAAGAAGTAGAAGTAGAAGAAGAAGAAGAAGAAGGAGAAGGAGAAGAAAAAGATGAAGAAGGAGGACAAGAAAAAGAAGAAGAAGAGGAAGAGGAAGAAGAAGAAGAAGAACAAAAAGGAGATGAAGAAGAAGAGGAAAAAGAAGAAGAAGAAGAAGAAAATGAAGAAGAAAAAGAAGAAAAAGGAGATGAAGAAGAAGAAGAAAAGGAATAGGAAGAAGTAGAAAAAGAAGAAGAAGAAGAAGAAGAAGAAGCAGAATAAGAAGTTAGAAAAAGATGAAAAAAAAGGAGAATGGGAAGAAGAAGAAGAAGAAGAAGGGGAAGAAGAAGAATAAGAAAAAGTGGAAGAGGAAGAAGAAGAAGAGGAAGAAGAAGAAGTCGAAGAAGACAAAGAAGAAGAAGAAGAAGAAGAAAAAGAAGTAGTAGAAGTAGAAGAAGAACAAGGAGGAGAAGAAGAAGAAAAAGAAGAAGAAGTAGTAGAAAAAAGGAGAAGAAGGAGATGGATGGGAAGAAGGAGGACGATAAGAAGAAGGAGAAGATAATAAAGAATAATTAGAAGAAGAAGATGAAGAAGTCGAAGAATAAGAAGAAGAAGAGAAAAAAGAAGAAGTACAACTAGATAGACTAGAAAAAGAAGGAGAAGGAGAAGAAGGAGAAGAAGAAGAAGTGGAAAAAGGAGGAGGAGAAGAAGTAGACGAAGAAGAAGAATAAGAAGTGAAAGAAGAAGATGAAGAAGAAGAAGTAGTAGTAGTAGAAGAAGAAGAAGAAGAAGCAGAAGTAGGAGGAGAAGAAGATTAAGAAGAAATAGACGAAGAAGAAGAAGAAATAGAAGAAGAACAAGGAGTAGAAGAAAAAGAAGAAGAAAAGGAAAAAGAACAACAATAAGAAATAGCAGGAGAAGAAGAAGAAGAAGATGATGAAGAACAAAAAGAAGGAGAATAAGAAGGTAAAGAGTAAGATGAAGAGGAGGAAGAAGAAGAAGTAGAGGAAGAAGAAGAAGAAGAAGAAGAAGAAGAAGAAGAAGAAGAAGAAGAAGTAGAAGAAGAAGAAGAAGAAGAAGAAAAGGAAGGGGAAGAAGAAGAAATGAAGAAAAAGAAGGAGAAGAAGAAGAAGGAGAATAGGATGAAGAAGAAGACGAGAAAGAAGAAGGAGAAGAAGGAGAAAAAGAAGAAGATGAAGGAGAAAGAGAAGAAGAAGAAGAAGAAGACGAAGAGGAAGAAGGGGAAGAAGAATAAGATGGGCAAGAAAGACATGAAAATGAAGAAGAAGTAGAAGAAAAACAAGAAGAGTAAGAACAAGAATAAGAAGAAGAAGAAGCAAAAGTAGAACAAGAAGAAGAGGAAGAAGAAGGAGAAGAAGAATAGTAAGAAGAAGAAGAAGAAGAAGAAGAACCAGAAGTTGAAGAAGAAGAAGAAGAAGAAAAAGAAGAAGGTGAAGAAGAAGAAGAAGTAAAAGAACACCAAAAAGAAGAAAACAAGAAGAAGAATAACAAAAATAAGAAGAGGAAGAAGAAAAGAAGAAGAAAATGAAGAAGAAGTAGAATAATAAGAAGAGCAAGGAGAAGAAGAAAAATAAGAAAATGAAAGAGAAGAAGGAGAAGAAGAAGAAAGAGAAGAAGGAGAAGGAGAAGGAGTAGAGGAAGAAGAAGATGATGAAAAATAAGAAGAAGAAGAGGGAGAAGTGTAGTAGCAGTTATAGTAGTAGAAGAAGAAGAAGAGGAAGAAGAAGAAGAAGAAGAAGAATAAAAAGAAGAAGTAGATGAAGAGGAAGATTATGAAGAAGAGGAATAAGAAGAAGGAGAAGGTGGAGGAAGAGGAGGAAATGAAGAAGATGAAGAAGTAGAAGAGAACGAAGAAGAAGAAGAAGAAGTAGAAGAGAACGAAGAAGAAGAAGAAGAAGAAGAAGAAGAAGATGAAGAATAAGAAGTAGAAGAAGAGAAAGAGGAAGATAAAGAAGAAGAAGTAGAATAAGAAGCGAAAGAAGAAGACGAAGAAGAAGAAGAAGAAGAAGAAGAAGAAGAAGAAGAAGAAGAAGAAGATGATGATGATGACGATGAAGATGAAGAAGAATAGAAAGAAGGTGAAGAAGAAGAATAAATAAAAGAAGAAGAAGAAGAAGAGGAAGAACCAGAAGAAGAAGAAGAAGAACAAAAAGAAGAAAAAGAAGAAGAAAAGAAGAAGTAAAAGTAGAAGAAGTAGAATAACAAGAAGAAGAAGGAGAAGACGAAGAAGAACAACAACAAGAAGAAGAAGAAGGAGAAGAAGGGGAAAAAGAAGGAGAAGAAGGAGAAGGTGGAGGAGGAGAAGAAGAAGAAGAACATGTAGAAGAAGAAGAAAAAGAGGAAGAAGGAGAACAAGAAGATGAAGAAGATGAAGAAGCAGAAGATGAAGAAGAAGCCGAAGAAGAAGAAGAAGAAGAAGGAGAAGAAGAAGAAGGGGAAGAAGAAGATGAAGGAGAAGAAGAAGATGAAGAAGGAGAAGAATAAGAAAAAGAAGAAGAAGAGGAAGAAGAATTAGGGAAGAAGAACAAGAAGGAGGAGGAAAAGAAGAACAAGAAGATGGAGAAGAAGAAGAAGAAGAAGAAGAAGTAGTAGTTGCAGTAGTAGTAGTAGAAGTAGAAGGATAAGAAAGAAAAGTGAAGAAGAAGAAGAAGAAGAAGAAGAAGGAGAAGAGAAAGAAGAAGATGAAAGAGAAGAAGAAGTAGTAGAAGAAGAAGAAGATGATGAAGAAGAAGAAGAAGAATAAGAAAAAGTAGAAGATAAAGAATTATAAGGAGAAGTAGAAGTAGAAGAAGAAAAAGAAGAAGAACAAGAAGAAGAAGAAGAAGTAGAAAAAGAAGAGGAGAAAAAAGAAGTAGGACTAGAAGATGAAGAAGAAGAAGGATGAGAAGAACAAAAAGGAGAAAAATAAGATAAGACAAAAGAAGAAGAAGAAGAGGAAAGTGAAGAAGAAGAAGAAGAAGAAGAAATAGAAGAAGAAGAAGAAGAAGAAGAAGAAGGAGAAGAAGAAAAAGTAGAACAAGAAGAATAGGAAGAAGGAGGAGGAGAAGAAGAAGAAAAAAAGGAGGAGGAGAAGAAGAAGAGGAGGAGAAGGTGGAGGAAGAAGAAGAATAAGAATAAGAATAAGAATAAGAAGAAGAAGATGAAGAGGAAGGTGAAGAAGAGGAAGATGACGAAGATGAAGAAGAAGAAGAAAAATAAGAAGTAGAAGAAGAAGAAGAAGAAGAAGAAAAAGAAGAAGCAGTAGAAGGAGAAGATGTAGAAGAAGAAGAGGAAGAACAAGAAGAAGAAGAAGTAGAAGTAGTAGTAGTAGTAGAAGAATAAGAAGAAAAAGGAGGAGAAGAAGAAGAAGAAGAAGGAGGAGGAGGAGAAGAGTAAGAAGAAGATGAAGGAGAAGTAGTAGAACAAGAAAAAGATAATGATGAAGAAGATGAAGAATAAGAAGAAGCAGAAGAGAAAGAAGAAGAACAAGAAGAAGAAGAAAAAGTAGGAGAAGAAGAAGAAGAAGTAGGAGAAGAAGTAGTAGTGGTAGTAGTAGTAGTAATAGTAATAGTAGTAGTAGTGGTAGAAGAAGAAGAAGAAAAAAAAAGTGAAGAAGAAGAAGAAGAAGAAGGAGAAGAGAAAGAAGAAGATGAAGGAGAAGAAGAAGAAGATGATGATGAAGAAGAAGAAGCATAAGAGGAAGAAGTAGAAGAGAAAGAAGTATCAGACGAAGAAGAAGGACAAGAAGAAGAAGAAGAAGATGATGTAGAAGGAGAAGAAGAAGAATAAGTAGAAGAAGAAGGACTAGAAGAAGAAGAAGAAGAAGAAGGAGAAGAAAAAAAGAAGAAAAATAAGGTAAAAAAGAAGAAGAAGAAGAAGAAGAAGAAGAGGAAGCAGGGGAAGGTGAAGAAGGAGAAGAAGAAGAAGAAGAAGAAGTAGAAGAAATAGTAGTAGTAATTGTAGTAGTAGTTGTAGAAGAAGAAGAAAAAGGAGGAGAAGAAGGAGGAAGAGGAGAAGAGCTAGAAGAAGATGAAGGAGAAGTGGTAGTAGTAGTAGAAGAAGAAGAAGAATAAGATGAAGAGGAAGTAGAAGAGAATGAAGAATAAGAAGAAGAAGAAGAAGAAGAAGAAGAATAAGAAGAAGAAGATGTAGAAGAAGAAGAAGAAGTGGAAGAAGAAAAAGAAGAAGTAGAAGAAGGAGTAGAAGAAGAAGGAGTAGAAGAAGAAGAAGAAGAAAAAGAAGAACAAAAACAAGAAAAATAAGATAAAACAAAAAAAGATGAAGAAGAAGAAGAAGAAGTAGAGGAAGAAGAAGAAGAAGAAGGAGAAGAAATGGTAGAACAAGAAGAATAAGAAGAGGAAGAAGAAGAAGAAGAAGAAGAAGAAGAAGAAGAAGAAAGGGAAGAGGAGGAGGAAGTAGAAGAATAAGAATAAGAATAAGAATAAAATCAAGAAGGAAGAAGAAGATGAACATGAAGAAGAAGAAGGAAAATAAGTAGTAGAAGTAGTAGTAGTAGAAGAAGAAGAAGAAGAAGAAGAAGAAGATGAACAAGAAGAAAAGGAAGAAGAAGCAGAAGAAGTGGAATATGAAGAAGAAGAAAATGTAGAAGAAGAAGAAGAGGAAGAAGAAGAGATGATGAAGGATGGAGAAGAAGAAGAAGAAGCCGAACAAGAAGAAGAACAAGAAGGAGAAAAAGAAAAAGAATAAGAAGGAGAAGAAGAACAGGAAAAAGAAGTAGATAAAGAAGAAGAAGAAGAAGAAGAAGAAGAAGAAAAAAGAGAATAAGAAGGTGGAAAAGAACCTGAGGAAGAGGAAGAATAATAAGTAGAAGTAGAAAAAGAAGAAGGAGAAGGAGAAGAAGAAAAAGTAGTAGTAGTAGTCGTAGTAGTAGTAGAAGAAGAATAAGAAGAAGAAGAAAAGAAAGAAGGAGAAGGAGGTGGAGGGGAAGAAAAAGGAGTTGGAGAAAAAGGAGAAGAAGAAGGACAAGAAGAAAAAGAAGAAGATGTAGAAGATGATGATGAAGAAGGAGAAGAACAAGATAAAGAAGGAGAAGATGCAGAAGAAGAAGAAGAAGATGAAGAAGAAGAAGAAAAGAAGGAAGAAGGAGATTATTATGATGAAGAAGAAGATGATGAAGAAGAAGGAGAACAATAAGAAGAAGAAGAAGAAGAAGAAGAATAAGAAGTAGAAGAAGAACACGAAGAAGTAGAAGAGAGAGAAGTAGATGAAGAAAATGTTGGAGAAGTGAAAGAAGAAGAAGATGAAGAAGAAGTAGAAGAAGGTGGAGAAGATGGACATGAAGAAGGAGAAGGAGACAAAGAACAAAAGGAAGAAAAAGAAGACGAAGAAGAAGAAGAACTAGAAGAAGAAGAAGAAGAAGAAGATGAAGAAGAAGAATAAGAAGTACAAGAAGAATAAAACAGAAGTAGTAGAAGAAGAAGAAGTAGAAGAAGAAGAAGGAGAAGATGAAGAAGAATGAGAAGAATTAGAAGAAGGAGAAGAAAAAGAAGAAGAAAAGGAAGAAGAAGAAGAAGAAGAAGAAGAAGAAGAAGAAGGAAAAGAAGAAGAAGAAGTAGATTAAGAGGAAGAAGAAGCAGAAGAAGGAGAAGGAGAATATAAAGAAGAAGAAGAACAGGAAGGAGAAGAAGGAAAGAACGAGAAGGAGAAGAAGAATGAGAAAAAGAAAAAGATGATGTCAAAGAAGAAGAAGAAGAAGAAGAAGGAGAAGAAGAAAAAGTTGAAGAACAGGTAGAAGAAGACGAAGAAGAAGAAGGTGGTGAAAAAAAAGAAGAATGAAAAGATGAAGAAGCAGACGAAGAAGAGGAGGAATAAGAAGAAGAAGGAGAAGAAGATCGAGAAGTAGATGAAGTAGATAAAGAAGAAGAAAAAGAATTAGGAGTAGAAGAAAAGGAAGGAGTTGGATGGGAAGAAGAAAAGGAAGGACAAGAAGAAGAAACAGAAGTTGAAGAAGAAGAAGAAGATGATGATGAAAAAGAAAAAGAAAAAGATGAAGAAGAAGAAGAAGAACAAGAAAAAGAAGGAGAAGAAGATGATTATGAAGACGAAGAAAAATAAGAAGAAGATGAACAAGAAGAAGAAGAAGATGAGGAAGGAGAAGACGAAGAAGAAGAAAATGAAGAAGAAGAAGAAGAAGAAGAAGAAAAAGTGGAAGAAGAAGAAGAAGGAGAAGAAGAACAAGGAGAAGAAGAAGAAGAAGAAGAAGAAGAAGAAGAGTAATAAGAAGAATAAGAAGAAGAAGAAGCAAAAGATGTAGAATAATCATAATAATAACAATAATAAGAATAATAAGATGAAGAAGAAGAAGAAGAAGAAGAAGAAGAAGAAGATGATGATGATGATGATGAAGAAGACGATGAAGAAGAACAAGAAGAGGAAGAAGAAGAAGAAGAAAAAGAAGAAGAAGAAAAGAAGAAGAAGTTGAAAAAGAAGAAGGAAAGGAAGAAGAAGAAGAAGAGTAAGAAGAAAAAGAGGGAGAAGAAGAAGAATAAGAAGATGTCGGTGAAGAAGAAGCAGAAGGAGAAGAAGGTGATGGAGAAGGAGGCAATGTAGAAGAAGAAGGAGAAGAAGTATTAGAAGAAGAAGTGGAAGAAAAAGAAGAAGAAGAAGAACGAGCAAAAGAATAAGAAGCAAAATAAAAAGGAGGTGGAGGAGGAGAAGAAGAAGAAGATGGATAGAAAGGAAAAGAGGAAGAAGTAGAAGAAGATGAAGAAGAAGAAGAAAAAGTAGAAGAAAGAGAAGGAGAAGGAGAAGAAGAAGAAGAAGAAGAAGGAGAAGAAGAGAAAGGAGAAGAAGAATAGGAAAAAGTAGAAGATGATGTCAAAGAAGAAGAAGAAGAGGAAGAAGAAGTTGAAGAACAAGTAGTAGAAGAAGAAGAAGAAGAAGTAAATGAAGAAGAGGAAGAATAAGAAGAAGAAGACAGAGAAGAAGAAGGAGAAATAGAAGAAGTAGATAAAGAAGAAGAAGAAGAAGAATGAGAAGAAGGAGAAGTAGAAAAAGAAGGAGTTAGACGAGAAGAAGAAAAAGAAGGACAAGTAGGAGAAAAAGAAGAAGATGAAGAAGAAGAAGAAGAAGAAGATGATGATTAAAAAGAAGAAGAAGAAGATGAAGAGGCAAAAGAAGAACAAGAAAAAGAAAGAGAAGAAGATGAACATGAAGATGAAGAATATTAATAATAATAATAATAATAATAATAAGATCAAGAAGGACAAGACGAAGAAGAAGAAGAAGAAGAAGAAAAAGAAGAAGAAAAAGGTGAAGATGAAGAAGAAGGGGAAGAAGAAGAAAGAGAAGGAGGAGGAGAAGAAGAAGAAGTAGTAGTAGTAGTAGTAGAAGAAGAAGAAGA
>JAIUJO010002007.1:62500-67500 GCA_023846275.1 Vanilla planifolia
AAGTCAAAGAAGAAGAGGAGGAAAAAGAATAAGAAAAAGTTGAAGAGGAAAAAGGAGACGAAGAAGAGGAAGAAGAAGAAGAAGAAGCAGAAGCAGAAGAAGAAGAATAAGAAGATGAGGTAGTAGAATAAGAAGAAGAAGAAGGAGAAGAAGAAGAGGAAGAAGAAGAAGAAGAAGAAGAAGAAGAAGGAGAAGAAGGAGAAGATGGAGAAGAAGAAGAAGAAGAAAAAGAAAAAGAAGAAGAATAAGATGAAGAAAAAGAAGAAGAAGGAGAAGAATAAGAATAATAAGAAGAAGAAGAAGACGAAGAAAAGGGAAAAAAGAAGTCAAAGAAGAAGAAGAGGAGGAAGAAGAATAAGAAAAACATGAAGAGGAAAAAGAAGACAGAGAAGAGGAAGAAGAAGAAGATGTAGTAGAAGAAGAAGAGGAAGAAGAAGTAGAGGAAGAAGAAGAAGAGGAAGAAGAAGGAGGAGAAGGGACAGAAGAGGAAGAGGAAGAAGCGAAAGAAGAGGAGGAAGAAGAAGGAAAATAAAAAGATGAGGAAGAAGAAGTGATGGAAGAAGATGGAGAAGTGGAAGAAGAAGAAGAGGTTGAAGGGAAGAATTATAGGAAGAAGTGGAAGAGGAAGAAGAAGAAGAAGAAGTAGAAAAAGAAGAAGAAGAAGAAGAAGAAGAAGAAGAACACAAAAGAAGGGAAGAAGAAGAAGAAGAAGAAGAAGAAGAAGAAGAAGAAATAAAAGAGAAAGAAGAAAGAAGAAGACAGAAAGATGAAGAAAGAAGAGGAAAGAAGAAGAAACAAGAAGGAAGAAAGAAGATGGAAGAAGGAAAATGGATGAAGGAAAAAATAAGAAAATAGAATGAAAAAGGATGAAGGAAGAAGGAAGAAGGAAGAAGGAAGGAGGGTGGAGGAAGGAGTAAGGAGGAAGAAAGTATGAAACAGAAAGAACAAAAAAGAAAAAAGAAAGAAGAAAGAATAAAGAAAAATGAAGAAGAAGAAGAAAGAGAAGAAGAAGAAGAAGAATGAATAACAAAAAGAAGTGGAATTAGAGACAAAGCAATAAAGAATAAGAAATAAGAAGAAAGAAGTAGAAACGAGAAGAAAGAATAAAGAAGAAAGAAGAAAGAAGAAAAAAAGATAAAATAAGTAAGAAGAAGGAAAAAGGAACAAGGAAGAAGGAAGAATAAGAAAAGAGGTAAGAAAGAGGAAGAAAGAAGGAAGAAGGAAGAAGAGAGTAGGAGGAAGGGGGAAGGAAGAAACAAAAAGGAAGATTGAACAAGTAGGAAGAAAGAAGAAAGGAGAGGGAGAAGGAGAAGGAGAATGAGAAGGAGGGGGTGGAGGAGAAAGAGAGGAAGAGGGAGAAGGAGAAGCAGAACAACAAGTAGAAGGAGGAGAAGGAAGAGGAAGAGAAGGAGGAAGAGGAAGAGGAGGAGAAGGTGAAGGAGATGCAAAAGGAGAAGCAAAAAGAGAAGAAGAAAGAGAGCGTGGAGAAGGACATGGAGAAGGACATGGAGAAGGAGAACGAGAAGGAGAAGGCGAAGGAGAAGGAGAAGAAAAAGAAGTAGTAGAAGAAGAATAATAAGAAGAAGAAGAAGAAAAAGAAAAAGAATTAGAAGAAGAATTAGAAGAAGAAGAGGAAGAAGAAGAGGAAGAAAAACATCGAAAAATGAAGAAGTATGATATTAGAAGGAAGAAGGAAGGAGGAAGAAGGAAGATGAAAAAAGTAAGAAGGATTAATGAAGAATAATAATAATAAGAAGAAGAAGAGAAAGAAGATGATGAAAAAGAGAAAGAAGAAGAAGAAGAAGTGGAATAAGGGGAAGAGGAAGAGGAAGAGGAAAAAGGGAGATGGAAGAAGGAAGAAGGAAGAAGGAAGCAACAAAGAACAAGCAAGAAGGAAGAACGAAGAAGAAATAAGAAATAAGAAAGGAGAAAGAAGAAACAAGAAAGAAGAAATAAAAAAAAAGAAGAAGAACAAGAATGAGTAGGAGAAGGAGAAGGACAAGGAGGAAATGGAGTAGAGGTGATGGAGAAGGAGAAGGAGAAGGAGGAGGAGAAGGAGAAGGAAAATGAGAAGAAGAAGAAGAAGAAGAAGAAGAGGAAGAGGAAGAAGTGGAAGAAGATGTAGAAGAGGAAGAAAAAGAATAAGAACAAGTACAAGAAGAAGGAGAAGAAGTTGTATAAGAAGAAGAAGAAGAAGAAGAAGAAGATGATGATGAAAAAAAGAAGAATTAGCAGAAGAAGAAGATGAAATAGATGAAAAAGAAGAAGAATTAGAAGAATAGGAAGTAGAAGAAGAAAAAAAAGTATAAGAAGAAGAAGAAGAAGTAGAAGAAGAGGTAGACATAGAAGAAGAAGAAGAAGACGAGGAAAATGATGAAGAGGAAGAAGAAGAAGAAGGAGAAGAATAAGAAGAAGAAGAAGAAGAAGAAGAAGAAGAAGAAGAAGAGGAAGAAGAAGAAGAAGAAGATGATGATGATGATGAAGTAGAAGAAGAAGAAGATGAGGAAAGTAAAAGAAGAAGAAGAAGTGGAAGAAGAATAAAAAGAAGAAGAAAATGAAGAGGAGGAAGAGGAAGACGAAGAAGAAGAAGTAGATAAAGATGTAGAAGAAGTAGAAGAAGAAGAAGAAGAAGAAGAAGAAGAAGAAGATGAAGAAGCAAGAAGAAGAAGAAGAAGAAGAAGAAGTGGAAGAAGAAGAAGCAGTAGAAGAAGAAGAAGAAGAAGAAGATGAGGTGGAGGAAGAAGAAGAAGAAGGCGAAGGAGTAGGAGAAGAAGATGATGATGATGAAGAAGATGAAGAAGTAGAAGAAGAAAAAGAATAGGAAGAAGAAGATGAAGAAAAAGGTGAAGAAGAATAAAGAAAAAGGAAGAAGAAGTAAGAAGGGAGAAGGAAGAAGGAAGAAGTAAGAAGGGAGAAGGAAGAAGGAAGAAGTAAGATGGAAGAAGGAAGAAGAAAAAAAGGCAAAAGGAAGAAGAAGAAGAAGAAGAAATAGAAGAAGATGAAGAAAAAGAGAATGAAGGAGAAGACGAAGAAGAGGAAGAAGAAAAAGAGGAGGACGAGGTGGAAGAAGAAGAAGTTGAAGAAGAAGATCATGAAGAAGGTCAAGGAGAAGGAGAACGAGATGAAGGATAAGGAGAAGGAGAAGGAGTAGGGAAAGGAGAAGGAGAAGGAGAAGGATAAAAGGGAGAAGAAGGAGGACAAGGAGAAGGAGAAAGTGATGGAGAAAGAGAAGGAGAAAGTGATAAAGAAGCAGAAGGAGAAGCAGAAGGAGAACAAGAAGGAGAAGTAGAAAGGGAGGAAGAAGAAGAAGAAAAAGAAAGAGAAGAAGAAGAAGAAAAAATATAAGAAGAAAAATTAGGGTGATACTGGAATAAGAAAATGGAGAAGAAGAAGAAGAAGAAGAAGAAAAAGAATAAGAAGAGGAGAAAGAGGAAGAGGAAAAAGTTGAACAAGAAGAACAAGTGGAAGAATAAAAAGAAGAAGAAGAAGAAGAAGAAGAAGAAGAAGAGGAAGTAGTAGAAGAGGAAGGAGAAGTAGAAGAACAAGAAGAAGTACATGAAAAAGAAGTAGTAGTAGTAGAAGAAGACGAAGAAGTAAGAGGAGAGGAAGAAGAAGAAAAAGAATTGAAAGAAGAAGAGGAAGAAAAATATCAAAAAAATTAAGAAGTATGAAAGAAAAAGGAAGAAGGAAGGAGGAAGAAGAAAGAAAGAAGTAAGAAGTACGATGGAAGAAGAAGAAGAAGAGGAAGAAGATGAAGAAAAAGAGAAAGAAGAAGAAGAAGAAGAAGTGGAAGTGGAAGAAGGGGAAGAGGAAGAGGAAAAACGAAGATGGAAGAAGGTAGAAGGAAAGAAGGAAGAAAGAAGGGAGAAGCAAGAAGGAAGAACGAAGAAGGAAGAAGAAATAAGAAAGGAGAAATAAGAAACAAGAAAGAAGAAATAAAAAATAAGGAGAAGAAAAAGAAGAAGAAGAAGAACAAGAAAGAGTAGGACAAGGAGAAGGACAAGGAGGAAATGGAGTAGAGGTGAAAGAGGAGAAGGAGAAGGAAAATGAGAAGAAGAAAACGAAGAAGAAGAAGAAGAAGAAGAAGAAGAAGAAGAAGAAGAAGAAGAGGAAGAGGAAGAAGTTGAAGATGTAGAAGAGAAAGAACAAGAATAAGAACAAGTACAAGAAGAAGGAGAAGAAGTCGTATAAGAAGAAGATGATGACGATGATGAAAAAGAAGAAGAATTAGCTGAAGAAGATGATGAAATAGTCGAAAAAGAAGAAGAATTTGAAGAATAAGAAGAAGTAGTGGAAGAAGAAGAAGAAGAAGAAGAAGAAGAAGAAGAAGAGGTAGAAGTAGTAGAAGAAGAAGAAGAAAAAGAAGAAGAAGAAGAAGAGAAGAAGAAGAAGAAGAAGAAGAAGAAGTAGAAGAAGGCAAGGAAAAGATGAAGAGGGGGAGGAAGAAGAAGAAGAAGAAGAAGAACAAGAAGAAGAAGAAGAGGAAGAAGAAGAAGATGATGATAACGAAGTAGAAGAAGCAGAAGAAGAAGAAGAAGAAGAAGAAGAAGAAGAAGAAGAAGAAGAAAAAGTAAAAGAAGAACAAGAAGTGGAAGAAGAAGAAAAAGAACATGAAGAAGAAGTAGAAGAAGGAGAAGAATAAGAAGAAGAAAAAGAAGAAGAAGAGGTGGAGGAAGAAGAAGAAGAAGAATAAGAAAACGAAGAAGACGAAGGATCTGGAGAAGAAGAAGATGATGATGAAGAAGATGAAGAAGTAGAAGAAGAAAAAGAATAGGAAGAAGAATTGGAAGAAGAAGAGGAAGAAAAAGGTGAAGAAGAATAAAGAAAAAGGAAGAAGAAGTAAGAAGGGAGAAGGAAAAAGAAAGAAGGAAGAAGTAAAATTGGGGAAGAAGTAAGAAGGAGGAAGGAAGAAGAAAAAAAGGGAAAAGGAAGAAGAAGAAGAAGAAGGAAAAAGATGAAGATGAAGAAAAAGAGAATGAAGAAGAAGGTGAAGAAGAGGA
>JAIUJO010002574.1:5000-7500 GCA_023846275.1 Vanilla planifolia
TTTGCCTTCTCTTTCTTCTACTTCTTGTTCTTCTTCTTCTTCTTCTTCTTCGGCTTCTTGTTCTTCTCCTTCTTCTTCTTCTTCTTCTTCTTCTTCCTCTTCTTCTTGTTCTTCTTCTTATTCTTCCTTTTCTTCTTCTTCTTCTTCTTCACCTTCTTTTTCTTCTTCTTCTTCTTTTTCTTCTTCTTCTACTTCTTCTATTTCCTCTTCTTCTTCTATTTCTTCTCCTTCTTTTTCTTCTCCTTCCTCTTCTTCTACTTCTTCTTCTTCTCCTTCTTCTTCTTCTTATCCTTGTTCTTTTTCTTCTTCCTGTTCTTGTTCTTGTTGTTGTTCTTCTTCTTCTTTGCCTCCTTCTTCTTCTTCTTACTTTACTTCTTCTTTCCCCTTTTCTTCTACTTCTTTCTCTTCTTGTTCTTCTTCTTCTTTCTTCTTCTTTCTTCTTCTTCTTCTTCCTCTTCTTCTTCTTCTTCTTCTTCTTCTTCTTCTTTATCTTCATCTTCTTCTACCTCTTAATCCTCTTCTTTTTTCTCTTCTTGTTCTTCTTCTTCTTCTTCTTCTTCTTCTTCTTCTTCTTATTCATCTTCTTCTTCTTTGTCTTGTTCTTCTTCTTTTTCTTCTTCTCCTTCTCCTTCTTCTACTCTATGTTTTATTTCACCTTCTACATCTTCTTTATCTACATCTTCTTCTTCTTCTTCATCTTGTTCTTCTTCTACTTCATTTTCTTCTTCTTCTTCTTCTTATTCTTCCTGTATTGAGTCTACTTCTTCCACTTCTTCTTCTCCATCATCATCTTCTTCTTCTTCTACTTCTTCTTCTCCGTCTCGTTCTTCTTTTTCTTCTTCTTCTTTTCCTCTTCTTCTTCTTTTTCTTTTTATTCTTCTCTTCCTTCTTCTACAACTTCCTTTTCATCTTCGTCGTCTTCTTCTTCCTCCTCCTCCTCCTCTTCTTCTTCTTCTTAGTTTTCTTCTTCTTCTTCTTCTTCCTCTTCTTGTTCCTTTTCTTCTTCTTCTTTCCCTTTGACTTCTTCTTCTTCTTCTTCTTCCCTTTCCTTTTCCTCTTCTTGTTCTTCTACTTCTTCTTCTTCTTTTTCTTCTTCTTAGACTTGTTCTACTTTTTCTTCTTCATCTTCTTATCCTTCCTCTTCTTCTTTGCCTTCTTCTTCTTCTTCTTCTTCTTCTTCATCTTACTCTTAATCTTCTTCTTCTTCTTCTTTTTCTTCTTATACTTCTTCTTTTTCTTCTTCTTCTTGTTCTTCTTCATAATATCCTTATTCTTTTTCCTCTTATTATTATTGTTATTATTGTTCTACTTCATCATCTTCTTTTTCTTCTTTTTCTTCTTCTTCTTCTTCTTCTTATTCTTCTTCTTCTACTTCTCCCTCATCTTCTTATCGTTCTTCTATTTCGTCTTCTTATTCTTCTTCTCCTTCTCCTCCTCCTCCTCCACCTCTTACTTCTTATTCTTCTGCTTCTTCTTCTTCTTCTTCTTCTTCTTTTTCATCCTCTTCTACATTTTCCTCTCCTCCTCCTCCCCTTCTTCCTCTTCTCCTTCTTCTTCTTCTTCTTCTTCTTCTTCTCCTTCTCCGTCTTCTTCTTCTTCTTCTTCTTCTTCTTCTTTTACTTCTTTTTGCTCAACCTCTTTATCATCATCATCATCTTCTTCTTCTTCTTCTTCTTCTTCTACAACTACTACTTCCTTTTCCTCCTCTTCTTCTTTCGTCTTCATCTTCTTCCTCGTATCTTTCTTCCTCTACTTCATCTTCAACTTCCTCTTTTTCATCATCTACTTCTTCCTATTCTTCTTCTTGTTCTTATTCTTCTTCCTCTTTTACTTCTTCTTCTTCTTCTTCTCCTTCTTCTTCTTCTTCTTCTTCTTCTTCTTTTTTCTCATCACTTTCTTCTTCGACTTCTTCTTCTTCGTCTTTTACTTCTTCTATTTCTTCTTCTTCTTCTTCTTCTTATTCTTCTTCCACCTCATTGTCTTCATCTTCTTCTTCTTCGAGTTCTTACTCCTCCTCTTCTTCTTCTTCATCTTCTACTACTACTACTTCGTTTTCTTTTTCTTCATCATCGTCGTCGTCTTCTTCTTCTTCTTCAACTTCTTCATGTTCTTCTTCTTCTTCTTCTTCTTCTTCTTCTTCTTCTTATTCTTCTGCTTCTTTTAATTCTTCTTCTTCTTTTAATTCTTCTTCATCTTCTTTATCATATTCTTCATCTTCTTTTCCTTCTCCTTCTCCTCCTTCTTCTTCTTCTTCTTCATCTTACCCCACTTCTTCTTTTTCTTCTCCTTCTTCTTCTTCTTCTTCTTCTTCTACTTCCTCCACTTTTTATTCTTCTTCCTCTTCTTGTTCATCATCATCTTCTTCTTCTTCTACTTCTTCTTCTTCCTCGTCTTTTACTTCTTCTACTTCTTCCTCTTATTCTTCTTATTCTTCTTCCACCTCATTGTCTTCTTCTTTTTTTTCTTCTTCTCCTAGATCTTCCTCCTCTTCTTCTTCTTC
>JAIUJO010002574.1:10000-22500 GCA_023846275.1 Vanilla planifolia
TTCTTCCTTTTCTTCTTCTTCTTCTTCTTCTTCTTCTTCTTCGTCTTCTTTCTCATCTTGTTTCTCTTCTTTTTTATCTTCATCTTCGTCTTCTTCTTCCTCTTCTTCTTCTTCTTCAACTTCTTCCTTTTCTTTTTCTTGTTCTTCTTCTTCCTCTTCCTTTACTTCTTGTTCTTCCTTATCTTCTTCTTCATCTTCCTCTACTTCTTCTTCTTATTCTTCTTCTTGTTCTTCTACTTCTTCTTCTTCTTCTTCTTCTTCATCTTCCACTTCTTTCTCTTCTTCTTCTTCTACTTCTTCTGCATCTGGTTCTTCTTCTTCTTCTTCTTCTTCTTCTTCCTCTTCTTCTTCTTCTTAATCTTCTTCTTCTTCTTCTACTTCTACTACTACTACTACTACTACTACTTCTTCTTTACCTTCTTCTTCTCCTACTTCTTCCTCTTCTTCTTTTTCTTCTTCTTCTTCTTCTTCTTCTTCTTTTTCTTCTTATTCTTCTTCTTCTATTTCCTCTTTTTCTTCTTGTTCTTCTTCCTCTTCCTATTCTTCTTCTTCGTCTTATTTTTCTTCTTCTTCTTCGTCAAACTTTTCATCTTCTTCTTCTTCTTCTTCCTCTTCTTCTTCTTCTTCTTCTTATTCTTCGTCTACTTCTTCTTAGTATTCTTCTTATTCTTCTTCTTCTTCTTTATCTTCTTTTCATCTTCTTCTTCTTCATCTTCTTTTTCTCGTTCTTCTTGTTCCACTTTTTCTTCTTCTATTCTTCTTCTTCAACTTCTTCTTCTTCTTCTACTTCTTCTTCTTCTTCTTCTACTACTACTACTACTTCCTCATCCTTTTCTTCTTCTTCTGCTACTTCCTCTTCATGTTCTTGTTCTTTTTCTTCTACTTCTCCTTCTTCTTCTGCTTCTTCCTGCTCTACTTGTTGTTGTTCTACTTATACTTTTTCTTCTTGTTCTTTGTCTTATTCTTCTTCTTCTTCATCTTCCCCTTCTTGTCCTTCTTCTTCATCTTCTTCTTCTACTTCTTTTTCTTCTTCTTCTTATTCTTCTTCTTCTTCTTCTTCTTCCTCTTCTTCTTCATCTTCTTATTCTTCTCCATCTTCTACTTCTTCTTCTTCTAGTTCTTCTTATTCTTCTTCCTTTTCATCTTCTTCTTCCTCTTCTACTTCCATCTCTTCTTCTTCACCTTCTGTTTCTTCTTCTTCTTCTTCTTCTTCTTCTTCTTCTTCTTCGTTTCCTTCCCCTTCTTCTTTGTGTTCTTCTTCTTAATCTTCTTCTTCTTCTTCCCCTACTTCTTCTTTTCATAACCATCTTCTTCTACTTCCTCTACTTCTACTTCTTTCTTTTCTTGTTCTTTTTCTTATCCTTCTTCTCTTCAACTTTTCCTTCTTCTTCCCCCTATTCCTCTCCTTTATCTTCTTCTTTGTCCTCCTCTTCTTGTTCTTCTTCTTCTTCTTCTACATCTCCTTCATCTACTTCTTCTTCTTTTTCTTGTTCCTCTCCTTTTTCTTTATCCTCTTCTTCTTCCTCTTCATCTTTTTCCTCTTCTTCTCCCTCTTCTTCATCATCATCTTCTTCTTCTACTACTACTACAACTACTACTTCATCCTCTTTTACTTCTTCTCCGTGTTCTTCTTCTTCTTCCTCTTCTTCTTCTTCTTCTCCTTCATTTTCTCCCTCTTCTTCTTCTTCTTCTCCTTCATTTTCTCCCTCTTGTTCTTCTTCTCTTCTCTTCATGTTCTTCTTCTTCTTCTTCTTCTTCTTCTTCTTCCTCTTCTTTTTCCATCTTCTTCTTCTTCTTCTTCTTCTTCTTCTTCTTCTAGTTATTCTTCTTGTTCTTCTTCTTCTTCTTCTTCTTCTTCTTCTTCTTCTTCTCCTTCTCTTTCTCTTCTTCTTCTTCTCTTGCTTCTTTATAATCTTCTTCTTTTTTCTCTTTCTCTTTTTATCATTCTTCTTCTTCTTCTACTTCTTCTTCCTCTTCTTTTTTTTTTTTTTTTTTTTTTTTTTTTTTTTTTTTTTTCTTCTTCTTCCTCTTCTACTTCTTCTTCTTCATCCACTTCTTCTTCTTCTTCTTCTTGTACTTCTTCTTCTACTTCTTTCTCTTCTTCTTCTTCGTTTTCTTCTTCTTCTTGTTGTTCTTCTTTTTCTTCTACTACTACTACTACTTCTCCTTTTTTTCCTTATTCTTCTTCTTCTTCTACTTCTTCTTTTAATTCTTCTTCTTCCTCTTCTTCTGCTTCTTCTTCTTTCTCATCTTCTTCTTCTTCTTCTTCTTTCTCTTTTTCTTCTACTTCTTCTTCCACTTCTTATTCTTTATCTTCTTCTTATTCTTCTTCTTCTTCTTCTTCCTCATCTTTGCCTTCTTCTTCTTCTTCTTCCTCTTTTTCTTCTACTTCTTCTTCCACTTCTTATTCTTTATCTTCTTCTTCTTATTCTTCTTCTTCTTCTTCTTCCTCATCTTTGTCTTCTTCTTCTTCTCCTATTCTTTCTTCTTCTTCTTCCTCTTCGTCTTCTTCTTCTTCTTCTTCTTATTCCTTATCTTCTTCTGCTTATTCTTCTTCTTCTTTGACCTTTTCTTCTTTTTCTTCTTCTTCATCTTCTTCTTCTTCTTCTTCTTCTTCTTCTTTGTCTTCTTCTTCTTCTTCTTCCACCTCTTCTTCTTCTTCTTCTAGTTTTTATTCTTCTTCTTCTTCCTCCTCTTCTTCTTCTTCTTTTACTTCTTCTTCTTCTTCTTCTTCTTCTTCTTCTTCTTCTTCTTCTTCATTTTCTTCTTCTTCTTCTTATTGTTCTTGTTCTTCTTCTTCTACTTCTTCTTCTTCTTCTTCTTCTCTTCTATTACTTCTTTTTCATCATCTTCTTCTTCTTCAACTTCCCCCCTCCTCCTCTACGTCCTCTTCTTCTTCTACATCTTCTTATTATTATTATTATTATTATTATTATTCTTATTCCTTCTCTCGTTCTTCTTCTTCTTCTTCTTCTTCACGTTCTCCCTCTTCTTCCAAATCTTCTTGTAACAACCTTACTTTTTCTTTATTTTTTTTTGTTGAAAGAGCTCTTTGAGACGAGCCTAACTATGTTTAGTTTGTAATTTTTGGAGTTCTATGGAATAAATTATGAATTTTAAAGATTTGGATAGATTTGTCAAATTGATGATATATTTTTAATTTTGTAAATGTCGGCATAGTTCAATTCATTCTTTTGGCGGAAGGTATAGTTGTAATTTTAAAGTTGTTGGCTGCGCTAGGTATATATTCATTTTTAGGAATTTTAGCCTAGGTTTACTTTTCTATACAGAGGATATATGTGCAAATAAAAAATTTGGAAGGGGTTATATGCAAAATATGGTACACGAACCGATGGCTAATTTGTTTTGACCGTGGTTATAAAAGCCGAAACCCGGGTGCATTTGAAAAGCACCTCTACGAACTTCGAATGCGAGGAGGTTGTCGGAGTGCGAGGGCGAGATTTCCAACAACTGCCGCCATGCTCAGCTAGGTTCTGGCACGCTACAGTAAAAGCCGGCGAGGATTTTCGTAAGGCAAGAAATAATTTCTTTGTCGTCGAGGTTGTGTAAAGCTTTCTGGTGAGCGGCAAAGACTGAGAGGGCAGAAGCCGAGCAAGATTCGGCCGATTCAGTGCGTGAAAAGGTAGATCCAGCACTCGCAAAAGGTTTCGGTTTCACCAGACGCACAGGTGAAGAATAGGAACCGATTCAGTTGGTCCAGGTTTGCACTGCTGAACTGGGTGGTCCAGCATCGTGGAATAAATTTAAGGGATTTTGGGATTATTTTAGCTTTTTGGGAAAAGCTTTCAAAAAAAAGAGATTTTTAATTTTTTGGGAAAGCTTTTAGAAAGCAGGATTTTTTGTTTGCTTGGGAACAACTTTTAGAAAGCAACTTTTAGCTAATAAGCATTTTTTAACTTGATTATGTTTGTACTATGGCCTTGTAAGATATCAAGAAAACAAATTAGAGGTGGACAAGAAAATTTGATACAGCAAATCTAGGTAGATAAATTCCTAACCCTGTGATGTAGCACAATATTATATGTTTTTTACATGATTTCTTACTATCACATTGTGCTTTAGTTGTTACTTATGCATTTGCATGAAAATTGAAAATAAAGAAATAACATGGTATGATAATGAGATAAAAAGAAAAGAATAATATAGAAAGAAAGGTCTATTGATATGGCATAATTGTTAAGAATTATGATTGAATATATGGGTAAAAATGGATTCCTAGAGAACATTATCCTCTCTACTAGGCCCAACATGTGTTGCAAGGTGTCGATCTTCGGATCAGATATCTGCCTAGTGTCTACACCAGGTCCCACGTGTGTTGCAGGGTATCGATCTTCAGATCAGATATCTGTCTAGTATTATGTGCTTTCACTCCATGATTATTTACACCAGGCCCAGTATGTGTTGCAGAGTATGGTACCATACCTGTCTGGTGGCACTAGGCCCAGCATGTGTTGCAGGGTATCGATCTTTAGATCAGATATCTGTCTAGTGTTATGTGTTTGGTTGGATGCTGGCTGAAGGTCATTTATTGATGATGATTGGATCCAGAGGATAATGTGTCAAAGGGAATTGGGCCCGGTAATAACACACTTATATATGGAATTGGTATTTCATTATGGTTTTCATTTGGCATTACCTTATATCTAACATCTGGTATGGCTTTAGCTTGATGCATGTGATTCATCTTTATTGTTCATGGTATTTTTGATACTTGGTTAGATATTGCAATTTATCTACTGAGATAAGTAAAATCTCATTTAGTGCTTACATCACAGATCATGAAATTACTGTTTTGAGAGTTGGAAAAGATGATGTTACAGGAGAACCCTTTTCATGAGATTTGTGAGAAAGGGGAGGGCTTGGTGTGATTAAACTTTAAAAAGAACATGTTCTTGTTTATATACTTTGGATTTTGGAGTTGGTGTTTGTCTTACTGTCGGGTCCCCACCTTGGATTTGTTCATTGTCCTCACTTAGATATTGCATCTCGCGACTCTGATGATAACTTTGTTATATAGTGATATTTGATGCAGGTGGGGGCTTTGACAAGGTGGTATCAGATCTTTGGTTCAGGAATAGGTAGGAAATGGGAGAGAGGACACCAGCACAGCATATGCATTTGCATCTTTAGTGTTACTTTTAGCTTAAACATTAGTTGTCAAATATATTATGTGGTTTTGCAAGATTGCAATATACTTCAAACCATGGAATGATCTGAATTTGGAAATAAAGAAAGTGGTAAAGAAAGAGAGCAAGAAGGAGATACGCAATAGGAATTAGTGCAAACCTTAGTCTCTTTGTTGCGATCAATTAGAAACACTGGTAACTATAGAGGCGAGGCATCTATCGACTTGGTGGTTGACCAATTTCAGTGGATGCATCCTCCTTCTTTTGCTGGGGCAGATGATCCCATGATTGCAAAAAAAAAACTGGTTAGAACAATTGAATATTTTCTTTGAAGGGATGTTGTGCCCATCGGATAGAAAGTTAGCCTTGGTAGTTTTGGTACTAAAAGATGCTACCAAACTGTGGTAGAGTTCTTGATATCAGCTTCGATTTTCAAGCTGACTAATGAAAGAAATCTCCTAGAAAGAATCCACAGAAGAGTTTGAGCCATGGTATATGCCCCTTTCATTTCGACATGGCCTATAGAATAAAATTCAGTCAGCTTTAGTAGTAGTTCGAACAACAAACTATATGGAGTTACTGGAGCATGCCTGCACAATTAAATTGGAACTCAGTTTGCTGGCAACTAGTAAAAAAGATGAGAAAAAAAGATTTGATTCTCTAAAATCTAAATTTAGATTCACAGGAAAAAGAGGTAGTCTTAGTTTTTCAAGAGAGGAAACATTCAAGACCCAGTCGGTCAGACCATATGAACCGAGCACTAGTAGAGAAGACATGCTAATCTATTTTGGCCAAGGGAGAAAAATTCCTATCATAACTATGCTCAAAGCCCAAAAGCTACTGAAGAAAAGATGTGATGGATGTTTGGTATCTATTATGGACTTGGATCGACAATTTTGTCAACCCTCAGAAGTACATATAGTTAAAGAATATTTGGATGTCTTCCTAGAGGAATTATTAGGGTTACCCATGGATAGGGAAATTGAATTTGAAATTCAATTGATTCCTGATGCTGAGCCAATTTCGAGATCTCCTTATCATATGGCACCTGCTGAACTACAAGAAGTCAAAATACAACTATAAGAATTATTAGACAAAAGATTTATTAGGCCAAGTGTGTCCCCATAGGGAGAACCAATCTTATTTGTGAAAAAGAAGGACGGTAGTCTTCGTATGTATGTTGGACTATCGAGAAATCAATAAAATCACTATCAAGAATAAATATCCTTTGTCACGAATTAATGAGTTATTTGATAAGTTGCATGGAGCAGTTGAATTTTTCAAAATTGATCTACAATATGGATATCATCAAGTAAAAAAAAAGCAGGAAGATGATTCCAAAGACAGCTTTTAGAACTAGGTATAGACACTATGAATTCTTAGTACTACACTTTGGGCTAACCAATGCACGAGCAACCTTTATGGATTTGATGAATCGAGTGCTCAAGAAATATTTGGACCACTTTATTATCATCATTATTGATGATATTCTAATTTATTCCAAATCTTTGGAAGAACATGGTACACATTTGCATTTAACATCACAAACTTTGAGAGAAAACCAATTATATGCCAAATTCTCAAAATGTGAGTTTTGGTTATCCAAAGTCATTTTTCTTAAGACATATGGTCACTACAGAAGGGATTTCTATGGATCCATAAAAGATTTTTGCTATCATCGATTAGCCAAGACCCACAATAGTGATTGAGGTCAGAAGCTTCCTGGGATTGGTCAGATATTACAGGAAGTTTGTCAAGGGTTTTTTCTCAGATTGTCATACCATTAACCAATTTGACATGGAAGACAACAAAATTTGAATGGGATGCAGCTTGTGAGAATAGATTTCAAATATTAAAAGAGAAATTAACTACAACTCTAATTCTAGCATTGCTAGAAGACACAAAAGGTTATTAGATATACAGTGATGCCTCGTTGCAAGAGCTAGGTTGTGTATTGATGCAACATCACAAGGTAATTACCTATGCTTCTAGATAACTTATGACACATGAAAAAGAATTATCTTGTGCATGATTTGGAGTTAGCAGCTATAATTTTTGCCCTAAAAATTTGGAGACATTACTTATATTGAGTTAAATGTATGATATTTACTGATGATCAGAGCTTAAAATTTCTCTTCACTCAAAAAGAATTAAATTTTAGGCAAAGAAGATGGTTGGAATTTATTAAAGATTATGATGTAGATCTCATATATCATCCAAGTAAAGCAAATGTGGTGGCAAATGCTCTCAGTAAGAAAGCTAATGTTAATAACTTATTAACTACTATCCCCACAAGAAAAGCAATTGATCTTTTAGATGGACAAGTTGCAATTAGACTCTGAAATATAAAGAAATACGAAGTTGCTAGCTCACATATCCGGCCTTACAGATTGGTTGATGTCAATTAAAGAAGATAGGCTGACGACCCCAGTACTACAAAAGATAATCCAAAGGGTCGATAAAGGACAAGCATCTAAATTTAAATTCGATCAGGATGGTCTACTCCGATTTCAAGATAGATTATGTATACCAACACAGCAATAACGCAGAGAAATACTATTAAAAGAAGCTCACAAATCTCGCTATTCTATACATCCAGGAGAGAATAAAATGTATTAAGAGCTAAGACAACAATACTGGTGGCCAAGGTTGAAGAAAGATGTGGCTATTAAGTTCAGAGATGTTTAATTTGTCAGCAAGTCAAAGGAGAACAACAAAAACTTGGAGGATTACTATAGTCATTACCAGTACCAGAATGAAAATAAGAGGAAGTGGCAATGAATTTTGTAGTTGGATTACCAAGATCACCTAGAGATCATGACACAATTTGGGTAATTATGGATATGCTGAAAAAAACTGTTCATTTTTTTGCTATAAAGACAACTTATTCTACTGAAAAATTAGCTCAAGAATATGTAAAGCAAATTATCAAGTTGCATAGGATACCAAAAGTTATTATCTTTGATAAAGATCTTAAATTCACTTCTTACTTTTGGAATAGTATACATCAAGCTTTTGGTACAAGTTTAAGGTTCAGTATAGCTTTCTATCCTTAAACAGATGGTCAATTAGAAAGAACTATAAAAACCTTGGAAGATTTGCTACGACTTTGTATTTTAGATTTTGGAAGAGATTGGGAAAGTCACTTATCGCTTGTAGAATTTTCTTACAATAACAGTTATCAGTCTAACATAGGCATGGCTCCATATGAAACACTTTATAATAGAAAATGTCAATCACCTTTATGCTGGAATGAAGGGAAGAAAAGAAGTTTGATGGGTCCTGTATTTGTAGAAGAAGTAATCAAAAAGATCAAACTATTCATGGAAGAATCAAAGCAGCCCAGGACAGACAAAGGAAATACTATGATATCAAACACCGAATTATCGAAATTAAAAAAGGGGAGCATGTATTTATTAAAATAAGTCCAACAAAAGATATCATCAGGTTTGGAAGGACAGGAAAATTTAAAACCTAAATTCATTGGTCCTTTTCAAATACTGGAAAGGGTTGGACAAGTGGCACATCGGCTAACTTTATCTCCTCAGTTGGTAGGAGTACATAATGTTTGTCATGTCTTAGTTTTAAGGAGATACATTATAGATCCCTCCCATGTGGTGAGATACATGGATCTAGACATCGAAATTCAGAAAGATTGGACTTATCTAGAAACACCAGTAAGAATCCTTGATCGATAAGAGAAAAGGTTAAGAAATAAAGTTATTTCCATGGTTAAAGTCTTATAGCATGGTTAGAAAGAGAAGCTACATGGAAAGTAGAAGAAGATATAATCACTTGGTATCCAAAGCTGTTCTAAATTTCAGGACCAAATTTTTGAAAGGAGGAAAGATTATAGCAACCTTACTTTTTCTTTATTTCATTTTTTTGTTGAAAGAGCTCCTTGAGATGAGCCTAACAATGTTTAGTTCATAATTTTTGGAGTTCTAAGGAATAAATTATGAATTTTAAAGATTTGGATAGATTTGTAATATTGAGGATATATTTATAATTTTGTAAATGTCGGCATAGTTCCATTCATTTTGGCGAAAGGTATATTTGTAATTTTAAAGTTGTTGGCTCCGCTGGGTAATATGTAATTTTTGGAATTTCGGGGTAGATTTATTTCTCCGGGCGAAGGATATATGAGCAAATAAAAAATCTGGAAGGGGTGATACGCAAAATGCGGTTCACGAACCGAGGGCTAATCGATTTCGATTGCGGTTATAAAAGCCGAAACCCGGGTGAGTTTGCAAAAGCACTTCTACAAACTTCGATTGCGAGGAGGGTGTCGAAGTGCGAGGGCGAGATTTCCAAAGACTGCCGCTGTGCTCAACGAGGTTTCGACACGTTATAGTAACGACTGGTGAGGATTTTCGTAAGGTAAGAAATAATTTCTTTATCGTCGGGGTTGTGTAAAACTTTCTTGTGAGCGGCAGAGACTAAGAGGGTGGAAGCCGAGCCTGATTCGACTTATTTAGCGCGTGAAATGGTCGATCCAGCGCTGGCGAAAGGTTTTGATTTTTCCGGATGCACAGTAGAAGAAAAGGAACCGGTTCAGTTGGACCGGGTGTGCACTGCTGAATCGGGCATGCCAGGCACGGGCGGTCTAGCGCCATGGAAGAAATTTAAGGGATTTTGTGATTATTTTAGATTTTTGGCAAAAGCTTTCAAAAAAGCTAGATTTTTTACTATTTGGGAAAGCTTTTAAAAAGCAAGATTTTTGGTTGCATGGGAACAACTTTTAGAAAGCAACTTTTGGCTAATAAGTATATTCTAACTTGATTATGTTTGCACTATGGCCTTGTAGGACATCAAAAAATAAATTAGAAGGGGACAAGAAAATTTGGTACAACAAATCAAGCTAGATAAATTCCTAATCCTGTGATGTAGCACAATATTTTATGTTTTTACATGGTTTCTTACTATTACATTGTGCTTTGGTTGTTACTTATGCATTTGCATGAAAACTAAAAAGGAAGAAATAACATGGTATGATAATGAAATGAAAAAGAAGAAACAATATGAAAAGAAAGGTCTTTTGATATGGCATAATTATTTGGAATTATGATTGGAAATGGTAGTCAAAATTGATTCCCAGAGAACATTATCCTCACCACAAGGCCCAGCATGTGTTGAAGGGTATCGATCTTTGGATCAGATATCTGCCTAGTGTCTACACCAGCCTAGTGTTTGTTTGAGGGTATCGATCTTCGGATAAGATATCTGCCTGGTATTATTTGCTATGACTCCATGATGATTTACATCAGGCCCAGCTTGTGTTGCTGGGTATCGATCTTTAGATCAGATGTCTGTCTAGTGTTATGTGTTTGGTTGGATGCTGGCTGGATGTCATTTATTGATGATGATTGGATCCAGAGGATAATGCATCAAAGGGAATTGGGCATGGTAATAACACACTTACATATCAGATTGGTATTTCATTATGGTTTTCATTTGGCAATACCTTATATATGACATCTGGTATGGTTTTAGCTTGATGCATATGATTCATCTTTACTGTTCATGGTATTTTTTATACTTGGTTCGATATTGTGTTATCTACTGAGATATGTAAAATCTCATTTAGTGCTTACCTCACAGGTCATGAAACCACTGCACCAAGAGCTAGAAAAGATGATGCTACAGTTGAGCCCTTTTCACGAGATGTGCGAGAAAGTGGAGGGCTTGGTGTGATTAAACTTTAAAAAACCATGTTCTTGTTTATATACTTTGGATTTTGGAGTTGGTGTTTGTCTCATCGTCGGGTCCCCACCTTGTGTTTATTCATTGTCCTCACTTAGATATTGTATCTCACAACTCTGATGATAACTTTGTTATATAGTGATACTTGATGTAGGTGGGCGCTTTGACACTTCTTCTCCTTTATTATCTTCATTTTTCTTCTTCTTCTTCTTATTCTACTTTTTTCCCTTCTTCTTCATGTTGTTCTACATCTTCTTCTTCTTCTAATACTTCCTCCTCTTCTCGTTCTTTTTCATCCATTTCTTCTTATTATTCTTCTTCTTCTTTTACTTCCTCGTCTTTTTCTTCTTCTACTTCTACTACTTCATCTTCCACTTCTTCCACTTCTTCTTCTTCTTTTTCTTCTTCTTATTCTTCTGCTCTTTCTTTTCCTTCTTCTACTTCTTATTCTTGTTCTTCTTATTCATCTACTTCTTCTTCGTCTCATTCTTCTTCTTCATCTTCCCCTTCTCCCCCTTCATCCTCTTCTTCTTCTTCTTCTTCTTCCTCTTCTCCTTCTTCTTTTTCTTCTTCTTCTTCTTTAACTTCTTTGTTTTCATCTTCTTGTTCATCTTCTTCTTCTCCTTCTATTTCTTCTTCTTCTTCCTCCTCTTCTTCTTCATGTTATTCCTCTTGTTCTTCTTTCTCTTCTTCTACTTCTTTTATTCTCTTTCCTCTTTTTCTTCCCCTTCTTCTTCATCATCATCATCTTCTTCTTCTTCTTCTTCTTCCACTTCTTCCTCCTCTTCTTCTTCTTCTTCTTCTCCTTCTTTTACTTCTTCTTCTTCTTCTTCTTCTTCTTCTGCTTCCACCTCTTCTTCTTCTTCTTCTTCCTCTTCTTCTTCTTCTTCTTCTTCTTCATTTTCTTCATCATATTCTTCTTCTTTCTATTCTTCTTTATCTTCTTCTTCATCCTCTTCTTCTTCTTCCTTTTCTTCTTTTTCTTCTTCTTCTTCTTTGTCTTCTTCATCTTCTTCTTCTTAATCGTGCTCTTCTTCCTCTTCTTCTTCTTCTTCTTTTTCTACTTGATCATCATCATCATCATCATCTTCTTCTTCTTCCTCATATTCTTCTTTCTTCTTCTTCTTCTTATTCTTTTCTTACATCTTCTTCTTCTTTGTTTTCTTCTTTGTTTTCTTCTTTCTTGTCATCTTATTTGTCGTCTTATTCTTTTTCTAATTCTTCTTCTTCTTCCTCTTCTTCTTCTTCCACCTCCCCTTCTCTTTCCTCTACCTCCACTTCTTCTTCAACTTCTTCTTCTTCTACTTCTTATTCTTCTTCTTCTTCTTCTTCCTCTTCTTCTTCTTCTTCGTCTTTTTCTTCTTCTTCTTCTTCTTTTTCTTTTACTCCTCCTTCTTCTTTTTCTTTTATTCCTTCTTCTTCTCCTTCCTCTTCTTCTTCCTTACTTCTTCTTCTTATTCTTCGTCTTCTTTTTCTTGTTCATCAATATCTTCTTCTTACTCTTCTTCTTCGTCATCTTCTTCTTCTTCTTCTTCCTCTACTTCTTTTTCTCTTTGTTTTTCTTCTTCTTCTTCTTCATCTTCATCTTCCTCTACTCCTTTTGGTTCAACTTCTTCTTCTTCTTCTTCTTCTTCTTCTTCTTATTCTCCT
>JAIUJO010002574.1:27500-30000 GCA_023846275.1 Vanilla planifolia
TCTTCCTTTTCTTCTTGCACTTCTTCATCCTCTTCCTCCACTTCTTCCTCCTCTTCTTTTTCTTTTTCTTCTTCTTCTTTTACTTTTTCTTTTATTTCTTCTTCTTCTTCTATTTGTTCTTCTTCTCCTTCTTCTTCTTCCTCTTCTTCTTCTTCTTCTTCTTCTTCTTCTTTTTCATCATAATCATCATGTTCTTCTTGTTCTACATCTTCTTCTTCTTCTTTTTCTTCTTCTTCTTCTTCTTCTTCTTCCTCCTCTTCCTCCTCATCCTCCTATTCTTCTTCTTCTTCTTCTTCCTCTTCTTCTTCTTCTTCATCATCATCTTCTTCTTCTTCCTCTTCTTCTTCTTCTTCCTCTTCCTCTTCTTCTTTGTCTTCCTCTTCTTATTCTTCCACTTCTTATTCCTCCTCCTCTTCTTCTTCTTCATCATCACATTCTTCTTCTTCTTCTTCTTCTTCTTCTTCCTCTTCTTCATCTTCCTCTTCTTCTTCTTCTTCCATTTCTTCCACTTCTTCTTCTTCTTCCTCTGCTTCTTCCTCTTCTTCTTCTTCTTCTACTACTACTACTATTACTTCTTCTTTCTCATTATCTTCTTCTTCATCTTCTTCTTCTTCCTCTTCTTTGTCTTTTTCTTCTTCTTCCTCTTCCTCCTCTTCTTCCTCTTCTCTTAATCTTCTTCCTCTACTTCTTCTTCTTCTTCATTTGCTACTTCTTCATCTTCTTCTTCTACTTCTTCTTTTTCTTCTTCTTCTTCTTCTCCTTCTCCTTCTCCTTCTTCTTCTTCTTTATTTTCTTTTTTGACTTCTTCTAAATCTTTTTCTTCTTCTTTTTCCTCTTCTTCTTCTTCTTCTTCTTCTTCTTCCTCTACATCTTCTACCTCATCTTCTTTAGCTTCTTATTTTTCTTCTTCTTCTTCTTCTTCTTCTTCTTCTTTTTCTCCATTTTCTTCACTTTCTTTTCTCCTTTATCTTCTACTTCTTCTTCTTATTCCTGTTCTTCTTCTTCTTCTTCTTATTTTAATACTACTACTACTACTATTTCTTTTTCTTCTTCTTCTTTTTCAACTTCGTCTTCTTCTTCTTCTTCATCCACTTCTTCTTCTTCTTCTTCTTCTTCTTCTTCTACCTCTTCTCCTTCATCTTCTTCTTCTTGTCCTTCTTTTTCTTCTTCTTCTTTGTCTTCTTCTTCTTCTTCTTTTTCTACTACTACTTCTTCCAATTCTTCTTCTTCTTCTTCTTCTTCTTCTTCTTTTTCTTCTTCTAATTTTTCTACTTTTTGTTCTTCTTCTTCATCTTTTTCTAATTTTTCTGCTTCTTCTTCTTCTTCTTCTTCCTTTTACTCTTCTTCCACTTCTTCTTCTTGTTCTTCTTTTACTTTTTCTTCTTCTACTTTTTCTTTTTCTTCTTCTTCTACTTCTTCTTCCTCCTCTACTTCTTCTTTTTCTACTTCTACTTCTTCTTCTTCTACTTCTTTTTCTTCTTCTTCTTCTTCTTGTTATTCTTCTTCTTCTTCTTCTTCTCTTCTTCCACTTCTTCTACTTCTTCTAAGTCTTCTTCTTCTTTTTCTTTGCCTTCTTCTTTGTCATTTTTTCTTCTACTTCTTATTCTTCCTACACATCATCCTCCTCCCCTCTTCTACTTCTTCATCTTCTTCCAATTCTTTTTCTTCTCCTATGTTAGCTTCTTCTTCTTCTTTTGCATCTCCTTCTCCTTCTTCTTATTCTTTTTCATCCTCTTATTCTTCTTCTTTGTCTTCTTCTTCTTCTTTTTCTTCTTTTCCTTCTTCTTCTTCTTTCTCTACTTCTTCTTCCACTTCTCCTTCTTCTTCGTCTTCTTCATATTCTTCTTCTTCTTCTTCTTCTTTTTATTCTTCTCCCTTTCCTTCCCATTATTTTTTTCTCCTTCTTCTTCTTCTACTTATTCCTCCTCTTCCTCTTCTGCTTATTCTTCTTCTTCTTCTTCTTCTTCTTCAACATCTACTTCTTCTTCTTTTTCTTCTTCTTCTTCTTCTTCTTCATCTTCTTATTCTTCTTCTTCTCCTTATTCTACTTCTTCTTTTGCTTCTTCTTCTTCATATCCTTCTTTTTCTTCTTCTTCTTCTTCTTCTTCTTCTTCCTCTTCTTCTTCTTCTTCTTCTTCTTCTTCTTCTTATTCTTCTACATCATCTTCTTCTTCTACTTCTTCCTGTTCTTCTTCCTCTTCTTCTTCTTCTTCTTCTTCCCCTTCTTTTTCTTCACCTTCTTCATCTTCTCCATCCTCTTCATCTACTCGTTCTTTTTCTTTTTCTTCTTCTTCTACTTCTTCTTCTTCCTCTTTGTCTTCTTCGTCTTTGTCTTCTTCTTCTTTTTCTTCTTCTCCTTGTTCTTCTTCTTCCTCTTCTTGGTCTTCTTCTTCTTCTTCTTCTTCTTTCTCCTCCTTCTTCATCTTCTTCTTCTTTAGCTTCATCTACTACTAACTCTTCTTCCTCTTCTTCTTCTTCAACTTCTCCTTCTTCTTCGTCA
>JAIUJO010002574.1:40000-42500 GCA_023846275.1 Vanilla planifolia
TTCTTCTTGCTCTTATTCTTCTTCTTCATCTTCTTGTCCTTCTCCTCCTTCTTCTACTACCACTTCTTCTTCTTCTTCTTCTTCTTCATCATTTGTCTTTTTCTTCTCTTCTTCTTCTTCTTCTCCACCTCCTCCTCCTTCCATCTCATCTTCTCCATTTCCTTTTTCTCCTTCTTCTTCTTCTTCTTTTGATTCCTCTTCTTCTTCCTCCGCTTCTTTCACTTCGTCTTCTTCATCTTCTTCCTCTTCTTCTTCTTCTTCTTTTACTTCTTCTTCTTCTTCTTGATCCTCCTCTACTTTCAATTCTTCTTCTTTTTCCTCTTCTTATTCTTCTTCTACTACTACTACTATTTATATTCTTATTCTTCTTATTCTTCCCCCTTCTTTTCCTTGTTCTTCATCTTCTTCTTCTTTTTCTTCTTCTTCTTCTTGTTCTACATCTTCTTCTTTATCTTCTTGTTCATCTTATTATTCTTCTTCTTCTCCTCCTTCATCTTCTTCCTCTTTTTCTTCTTCTTCTTCATCTTCATCTTCTTCTTCTTCTTCTTCTTCTTCTTCTTCGTCTTCTTCTTCTTCTTCTTCTACTTCTTCTCCTCCACCACCTCCTCCTCCTCCTCCTTCTTCTTCTTCTTCTTCCTCTTCTTCTTTTTCCTTTTCTTCTTCTTCTTCTTCTTCTTCTTCTTCGTCTCCTTCTTCATCTTCATCTCCTTTCTTTTCCCCTGCTTCCTCTACTTCCTCTTCTTTTTCCTTTTCTTCTTCAACTTCTTCTTCTCCATCTTCTTCTACTTCTTCTTCCTTTTCATCTTCTTCTTCCACTTCTTCTTCCATCTCTTCTTCTTCACCTTCTATTTCTTCCTTCTTCTTCTTCTTCTTCTTCTTCTTCTTTTCCTTCCCCTTCTTCTTTGTGTTCTTCTTCTTAATCTTCTTCTTCTACTTCTTCTTCTTCATCATCATCTTCTTCTCCTTCCTCTACTTCTTCTTCATTCTCCTTTTCTTGTTCTTCTTCTTCTCCTTCTTCTTCTTCACCTTTTCCTTCTTCTTCTCTTTATTCTTTTCCTTTATCTTCTTCTTCGTCCTCCTCTTCCTCTTCTTCTTCTTCTTGTTCTTCTTGTTCTTCGTCTTGTTCTTCTTCTTCTTCTTCTTCTTCTTCTACATCTACTTCATCATCTTCTTCTTCTTCTTCCTATACTTCTTCTTCTTCTTATTCTACTACTACTACTACAACTATTTCTTCTTCTTCTTCTAATACTACTACTATTTCTTCTTCTTCTTCTCCTCCTTCTCCTTCTTCTTCTCCTTTTTCTCCCTTTTCTTCTTCTTCTTCATGTTCTTCTTCTTCTTCTCCTCCTTCTATTTCTTAATCTCCTTCTACTTCTTCTTCTTCTTCTTCTTCTTCCTCTTCCTCTTCTCTTCTTCTTCTTCTTCTTCTTCCTCTCCCCCTTCCTATTCTTCTTCTTCTCCAACTTCATCCTTTTCCTTCTTCATCTTCTTCTTCTTCTTCCTCTTCTTTCCATATTCTTCTTCTTCTTCTTCTTCTTCTAGTTATTCTTCTTCTTTTACTTTTACTTTTTCATTTTCTTCTTCTTTTTCTCCTTCTTCTCTTCCTCTTCTTCTTCTTCTCTTACTTCTTTATAATCTTCTTCTTTTTCCTCTTCTTCTTTTTATCATTTTTCTTTTTCTTGTTCTTCATATTCCTCTTCAACTTCTTCTTCTTCTTCATCCTCTTCTTCTTCTTCTTCTTCTACTTCTTCTTTCTCCTCCTCTTCTTCTTCTTCTTCTTCTCCATCTTCTTCTTCTTGTTGTTCTTCTTGTTCTTCTTCTACTACTGCTACTACTTCTTCTCCTTCATTTTCTCCTTATCCTTCTTCTTCTACTTCTTCTAATTCTTCTTCCTCCTCCTCTTCTTCTTCTTCTTCTTCTTCTTTCACTTCTTCTTCTTATTCTTCTTCTTCTTCTTCTTCCTCTTTTTCTTCAACTTCTTCTTCTTCCACTTCTTATTCTTTAACTTCTTCTTCTTCCTCATCTTTGTCCTCTTCTTCCTCTTCTTCTTCTTCTCCTACTCTTTCTTCTTCTTCTTCTTCTTCGTCTTCTTCTTCTTCTTCTTATTCCTTATCTTCTTCTGCTTATTCTTCTTCTTGTTTTTGTTCTTAGACTTCTTCTTCTTCTTTAACTTTTTCTTCTTCGTTTTCTTCTTCTTCTTCTTCTTCTTCATCTTCTTCTTCGTCTTCTTCTTCTTCTTCTTCTTCTTCTTCTTCTTCTTCTTCTTCCTCCTCCTCTTCTTCTTCTTCTACTTCTTCTTCTTCTTCTTCTTCTTCATTTTCTTCTTCTTCTTCTTATAGCTCTTGTTCTTCTTCTTCTTCGTATGCTTCTTCTTCTTCTTCTTTTACTTCTTCTACATCTTAAACTTCTTTTTCTTCATCTTCTTTTTGTTCTTCTCTACTACTTTTTCATCATCGTCTTCTTCTTCTTCTTTTTCTTCCTCTTTTTCTCCCTCTTCTTC
>JAIUJO010002574.1:47500-55000 GCA_023846275.1 Vanilla planifolia
TTTTCTTCTTCTTCCTCCTCCTCCTCCTCCTCTTGTTCTTTTTCTTTCCCTTCTTCTTCTCCATCTTCTTCTTCTTCTCCTCCTTGTTCTTCTTCTACTTCTTCTTCCTCTTCCTCTTCTTCTTCTTCAACTTCTTCCACTTCTTGTTCTTCTTTCTCTTTTTCTTCTTCTTCTTCTTCTTCCTCCTCATATTCTTCCACTTCTTCTTCTTCTTGTAATTTTTTGTCTTCCACTTCTTCTTAGTCTTCTTCTTCTTTTTCTTCTTCCTCTACTTCTTCTTCTTCATCTTCATCTTCTCCTTCGTCTTCTTCTTTGTCTTGTTCCGCTTCTTCTACTTCTTCTTCTTCTTCTTCTTCTTCCTCTTCTACTTCTTGTTGTTGTTGTTGTTCTTCTTCTTCTTAATATTCTTCTTCTTCTTCTTTTCTTCTTCTTCTTCTTCTTCTTCTTTTCTTTTTCTTCTTCTTCTCCTTCTACTTCTTCTTCTTCTTCTTCTTCTTCTTGCTTTTCTTCTACTTCTTCTTTGCCTTCTTCTTCTTCTTGTTCTTCTTCTTCATCTTCCTCTTCACTTCCTCTTCATTTTCTTCTTCCTCTACAACTTATTCTTCTTCCTCTTTGTCTTCTTCTTCTTCTTTTTCTTTTTCTTCTATTTGTTCTTCTTCTTCTCCTTCTCCTTCTTATTCTTTCTCTTCTTCTTTATATTGTTCTTCTTCTCTCCATTCTTCTTCTTATTACTCTTCTTCTTCTTCTTGTTCTTCATCTTCTTCTTCTTCATCTTTTTCTACTTCTATGTCTTCTTCTTCTTCTATTACTTTTTCTTCTTCTTCTATTTCTTCTTTTTCTTCTTCTTATTCTTCTTCTTCTTCTTCATCTTCTTCTTCTTCTTTTTCTTCTTCCATTACTACTATTACTATTACTACTACTAATTCTTCTTCTTCTTCTTCCCCTCCTTTTCCTCTTTTTGCTTCTTCTTCTTCTTCCTCTTCATCTTCTACTTCTTCCTCTTCTTTTGCTTCTTCAATTTCCTCTACTTCTTCTTCCTCCTTCACCTCTTCTTCTTCTTATTCTTCTTCTCCTTCTTCTTATTCTTCTTCTTCTACTTCCTCTTCTTCTTCTTCTTCTTCTTCTTCTACTACTTCCTCTTCTTCTTCCTCTTCTTCTTCTTCATCATCTTCTTCTTCTTCTACAACTTTTTTGCCTTCTTCTTCTTCTTCCTCCCCTTCTTCTTTTCCTTCCTCTTCTTCTTCCTCTTTTTTTATTTTCTTCTTGTTCTTCTTATTCTTTTTCTTTTTCTCCTTCTTCTTCATCTGCTTCTTCTTCTTCTTCTTCTTCTTCTTCTTCGTTTTCTTCTTCGTCTTCTTGTTTGCCTTCTTCTCCACCTTCTTCTTCTTCTTCTTCTTCTTCAACTTCTTCTTCCTCTTCTTCTTCCCCTACTTCTTCTTATTCTCTTCTTTTTCTTCTTCTTCTTCTACTACTACTTTTTCGGTTTCTTCTACTTCTTCCCCACCTTCTTGTTCTTTTCCTTCAACTTCTTCTTCCTCCACTTCTTTAGTTTCTTCTTGTTCTACTTTTTCTTCTTCTTCTTCTTCTCCTCCTCCTCCTTCTTCTTCTTCTCCTTCTTCCTCTTCTTCTTCTACTTTTTCTTCGTCTTAATCATCTTGGTCTTCATCATCACCATTACCATCGTCACCATCTCCATCTTCTTCTTATTCTTCTTCTTCTTCTTCCCCTTTCTCTTCTTTTTCTTCTTCTTCTTCAACTTCTTCTATTTCTTCTTCTTCTCCTTCTTCTTCTCCTATTTCTTTGGCTTCTTCTTCTCCTTCTTCATCTCCTTCATCTTCTTGTTCTTTTTCTTCTTCTTCTTTGACTTCTTCAAATTCTTCTACTTCTTCTTCTTCTTCTTCAACTTCCTCTTCTTCTTGTCCTTCATTCTATTCTTTTTCTTCTTCTTCTTACCATTCTTCTTCATTCTGTTTTTCTTCTTCTACTACTACTACTTCGTCCTCTTCTTCTTCTTCTTCTTTGTCTTCCCCATCTTCAGGTTCTTCTTCTCCTTCTTCTTCCTCTACTTCTTCTTCTTCTTCTTCTTCTTCTTCTTCTTCTTCTTCTTCTTTGTGTTCTTCTTCTTATTCTTATTCTTCTTCTTTTTCATCTTCTTTGCCTTTTTATTCTTCTTTTTCTACGTCTTCTTATTCTTCTTCATCTTCTTCTTCTTCTTCGTCTTCTTCATCATCTTCATTTACATCCTCTTCTTCCTCATCTTCTTCTTCTTCTTCTTTCTTTTTTTTCACTTCTTCTTCTTCTTCATCTTTTTCTTCTTCATCTTCTACTTCTTCTTCCTCTTATTTTTCTTCACATTTCTCGTCTTCATCTTCATCTTATTCTTCTTCTTCTTCTTCTTCCACTTCTTATTCTTCTTATTCTTCTTCTTCCCCTTCTTTTACATCTTCTTCTTCTTCTTCTTCTTCTTCTTCTTCTTCTACCCCTTCTCTTGTACTTCTTCTTCTTCTTCATCCTCTTCCTCTTCTTCACCTTCTTCTTCTTTATCTTCATTTACTTCATGTTCTTCATATTCTTCTTATTCTTCATCTATTTCTTCTACTTCCTCTTCTTCTTTTTCTTCTACTATTCAACTTCCTCCTCTACTTCTTCTTGATCTGCTTCATCTTCAACCTCATCTTCTTCTTCATCCTCCTCTTCTTCTCCCTCTTCTTCTTCTTCCTCTTCAGATTCTTCTTCCTTTTGTTCTTCTATCGCTTCTTGTTCTTTTCCTTCCTTTTCTTCTAAATTTTCTTCTTCTTCTTCTTCTTCTACTTCTACTTCTTCTTCCTCTTCTTCTTCTGCTTCTCCTTCGTCTCCTTCTTCGTCTTCTTCTTCTTCTACTTATTCTTCCTCCTCCTCCTCCACCTCCTCCTCCTCTCCTCCCCTTCTTCTACTACTTCTTCTTCTTCTTCTTCCTCTTCGTCTTCTTCTTCATCTTTTCTCCTTCTTCTTCTTCTTGTTCTTCAACATCTTCTTCTTCATCTTCTTGTCCTTCTTCCTCTTCTTCTTCTTCTTCTTTATATTCTTGTTTTTCTTGTTGTTTTTCAAATTTTTCGTCTTCTTCTTCCTTTTCTTTTTCCCTACTTCTTTTCCTTCCTCTACTTCTTCCACCTCTATTTTATTTTCATCTTCTTCTTCTTCTTCTTCTTCTACTTCCTCCACTTCTTCTGCTTCTTCTTTGTCTTCTTCTCCTTCTTCTTCTTCTTCTTCTTCTTCCTCATCCCCCTTTTCTTCTTCTCCTTCATCATCATCATCATCATCTTCTTCTTCTACTTCTTCTACTTCTACTTCTTCTTCTTCTCCTTCTCCTTCTTCTTCTTCGTCTCCTTCTTCTCCTTCTTAATCTCCTTCTTCTCCTTCTTCTTCTTCTTCTTCTTCTTCTTTTGACTCTTCTAATTCTTCTTCTTCATCTTCTTCTTCTTCTTCTTCTTCTTCTTCTCCTCCTTTTTCATCATGTTCTTCTTCTTCTTCTTCTTGTTCCACTTCTTCTTCGTCCCTTTTATTTTTTTCTTCTTCTTTGTCTTTGTCTTCTTCTTCTTCTTCTTCTTCTACTTCTTCTTCTTCTTCTTCTTCTTCATCTTCTTCTTCTTCTACTTCTTCTTCTTCTTCTTCTTTATCTTCTTTTTCTTCATCATCATCATCATCATCTTCTTCTTCTTCTTCTTCTTTCTCTTCTACTTCCTCATCTTCTTCTTCATCATCATCTTCTTCTTCTTCTACTTTTCTATCTTATTCTTCTTCCCCTTCTTCCCCTTCTTCTACTTTTCCTTCCTCTTCTTCTTCCTCCTTTTTATTTTCTTCTTTTTCTTCTTCTTCTTTTTCTTCATCTTCTACTTCTTCTTCTTCTTCTTCCTCTTCTTCTTTGTCTTCTTCTTCGTCTACTTCTTTGCCTTCTTCTCCTGCTTCTTCTTCTTCTTCTTCATCTTTTCTTCTTCTTCTTCTTCTTCCACAACTTGTTCTTCTTCTTCTTCTTCCACTTCTTCTTCTTCTTCAACTTCTTCTTCCTCTTCTTCTTGCTCTTCTTCTTCTTCTTCTTCTTATTCTCTTCTTTTTTTTCTTCTTCTTCTTCTACAACTTTTTCATCTTCTTCTTCTCTTCGTCTTCTTGTTCTTTTCCTTCAACTTCTTCTTCCTCCTCTTCTTTATTTTCTTCTTCTTCTTTTTCTTCTCCTTTTTCTTCTACTTCTTCTACTTTCTCTCCTTCTTCTTCCTCTTCTTCTTCTACTTTTCTTGTTCTTATTCGTCATCATAATAATCATAATCATCATCATCATCATCTTCTTCTTCTTCTTCTTCTTCTTCTTCTTCTTCATCCTCTTCCTATTCCGTTTCTTCTTCTTCAAGTTCTTCTTCTGTTTCTTCTTCTTCTTCTCGTTAAACTTCTCCAAATTCTTCTGCTTCTTTGCCTCCTTCTTCATGTCCATCATCATCTTCTTATACTTCTTCTTCATCTTTTTCTTCTGACTTCTTCAAATTCTACTACTTCTTCTTCTACTACTACTTCCTTTACTTTTTCTTCTTGTTCATATATTTTTCATCTTCTTCTTGCAATTCGTCTTCCTCTTTTTCTTCTTCTTCTTCTTCTTCTCCTTCCCCATCTTCCGGTTCTTCTTCCTCTTCTTCTTCCTCTACTTCTTCCTCTTCTTCTTCTTCTTCTTCTTCTTCTTCTTCTACCTCTTCTACTTCTGCTTCTCCTTCGTCTTCTTATTCGTCTTCTCCTTCTTCTTCTTCTTCTTCCTCCTCCTCCTCCTCCTCTTCCTCCCCTTCTTCTTCTTCTTCATCATCATCTTCATCATCATCTTCTTCTTCTTCTTCTCATTCTTTCTCTTCTTCTTCATCGTCTTCTTCTTCTTCTTCTTCTTCTTCTTCTTCTTCATCTTCTTCTTCTCCTTCTTCTTCATCTTCTTCTCCTTATTCTTCTTCTTCTTCCTATTCTTCTTCCTCTTCTATTACCGCTACTACTTTTTCTTCTTCCTACTCTTCTTCCCCTTCTTCTTCTTTTTCTTCTTCATATTCTTCTTCTTCTTCTAATTTTTAGTCTTCTTCTTCTTCCCCTTCTTCTTCCTTTCCTTTCTCTTCTTCCTCCACCTCTTTTTTATTTTCTTCTTCTTCTTCTTCTTCTTCTTCTTCCTCTACTTCCTCCACTTCTTCGTTTTCTTCTTCTTCTACTTCTTCTTCTTCTTCTTCTTCCTCCTCCATTTCTTCTTTTGCTTCTTCGTCTCCTTCTTCTTCTCCTTCTTCTTCTTCTTCTTCTTCTTCTTCTTCTTCTAATTCTTCTTCTTCTTCTTCTTCTTCTAATTCTTCTTCTTCTTCTTCTTCTTCTACTTCTTTTTCTTCTACTACTACTACGACCTCTTCTTCTTCTTCTTTTTCATCATGTTCTTCTGCTTCATCTTTTTGTTCCCCTTCTTCTTCATTACTTTTTGTCTTCTTCGTTATCTTTGCCTTGTTCTTCATCATCATCTTCTTCTTCTTCTTCTTCTTCTTCTTCTTCTACCTCTTCTTCTTCTTCTTCTACCTCTTCTTCTTCTTCTTCTACTACTTCTTGTTCTTCTTCTTCTTCTTCTTCTTCTTCTTTTTCTTCATGTTCTTCTTTTTATTCTTATTATTCTTCTTCTTTTTCCTCTTCTTCTTTTTCCTTTTCTTCTTTTTGTTGTTCTTCTCCTTCTTCTACTTCTTCAACTATTTTTTCTTCTTTTTTCTTCTCGTTCTATGTCTTCTTCTTCTTCTTCGTCTTCTTCTTCTTCTTCTTCTTTATTTTCTTCCTCTTCTTGCTCTTCTTCGCCTCCCCCACTTCCTATTATTCTACTTCGTTTTCTTCTTCTTCTTCTTCTGAAGTGTATTCTTCTTCTTCTTCTTCTGCCTCTTCATCTTCTTCCTCCTCCTCTTCTTCTTCCTTTTCTTCTTCTTTCTACTCCTCCTCTTCTTCTTCTTCTACATCTTCTTCTTCAACCTCTTTTTCTTTGCCTTTCTCGTCTCCATCTCCGTCTTCTTCTCCTTCTTCTTCCTCCTCTACTTCATCTTGTTCTTCTTATAGTTCTTCTAATTCTTCCTCTTCATCATCTTCTTTGTCTTCTTCTTCTTCATGTCCTTCTTCTTCCTCTTCTTCTTCTTCTTCTTCTTCTTCTTCTTCTTCTTCTTCTTCTCCATTGTTTTCTACTACTTCTTCTCCTTATCCTTTTTCTTCTCCTTCCTCTTCTTCATAATCCCCTTATTCTTCTTCTTCTTCTTCTTCTTCTTCCTCTTCTTCTACTTCCACCTCTTCTTCTACTTCTTCTTCCCATTCTCCTTCTTCTACTTCTTCTACAACTTCTTCTACTTCTTCTTCTTCATTTTCTTCTTCTTTTTTCTCTTCTTCTTCTTCTTCTTCTTCTTCTTCCTCTTCCTCTTCTTCTTCTATTCTTCTTTTTCCTTTTCTTCTTATTCTTCTTCTTCTTCTTCTTCCTCTTCTTCTTCTTCTTCTTCTTCCGCTTCTTCTTCCTCTGCTTCCTCTTGTTCTTCTTCTTCTTCATCTTTTTCTTATTGTTCTTCTTCTTTTACTAATTCTTCTTCTTCTTCTTCTTCCTCTTCTTCTACCACTTTTTCTTCCTTTTCTTTGTATTCTTCTTCTTCATCTACTTCTTCATCTTCTTCTACTTTTTCATCATCTTTTTCATCTTTTTCTTTTTCTTCTTCTCCTTTATCTTCTTCCACTACTTCTTCATCTTCTTATTCTCCTTCTTCTTCTTCTTCTCCTTCTTCTTCTTCTTCTTCATCTTCTTCTTCTTCATCTTCTTCTTCTTCATCTTCAACCTCCTCCATGTCCTCTGCTTCTTCCTATTCTTCTTCGTTTTTTTCTTCTCCTTCCCCTTCTTCTTCTTCTTCTTCTTTTTCTTCTTCTTCTTCTTCTTCTTCTTCTTCTCCTTCTCCTTCTTCTCCTTCTTCTTATTCTTCTTCTTCTTCATCTACATCTTCTTGTACTTCTCCTTTTCCTTTTCCTTCATCATCATCATCATCTTCTTCTTGCTCTTCTTCTTCTTCTTCTGCTCTTCTTCTTCTTCTTCTTCTTCTACTTCTTATTCTTCTTCTTTTTCTTCTTCTTCTTCTTCTTCTTCCTCTTCTTCTTCTTTTTCTTGTTCTTCTTCTTCTTCTTCTTCTCCTTCTTCTTCTTGCTTCTATTCTTCTTCTTCTTCCTCCTTTTTTTTTCTTCTTCTTCTTCTTCTACTACTACTTCATCTTCTGCTTCTTCTTCTTCTCTTCCTTCTTCTTCTTTATCTTCTTATTCTTCATCTTCTCGTCCTCCTCTTTCTTCTTCTTCTTCTGCTTCTCCATCTTCTTCTTCCTCATCTACTTCCTCTTCTTCTTCCTCTTATTTTTCTTCTTCTTCTTCTTCAACTTCTATTTCTTCTTCCTCTTCTTCTTCTTGTTCTTCTTCTTCTTCTTCTTCTTCTTCTTCCTCTTCTTCTTCTTCTTCTTCTTCTTC
>JAIUJO010002975.1:15000-20000 GCA_023846275.1 Vanilla planifolia
GAAGAAGAAGAAGTACTAGATGCAGTAGTAGTAGTAGTGGTAGAAGAAGAAGAAGAAAAAAAAGAAAAAGATGATGAAGAAGAAGAAGAACAAGAAGAAGAAGAAAGGAAGATGAAGAAGAAGAGGAAAAATAGGAAGAAGAAGACGAAGTGGATGAAGAAGAGAAAGAAGAAGAAGAAGAAAAGTTAGAAGAAGCAAAAGAATAAGAATAAGAATAAAAATACGAACAAGGTAAGGAAGAGGAAGAAGAAGAAGAAGAGGAAGAAGAAGAAGATGGGGAGAAAAAAGGTAAAGAAGAAGAGGAAGAAGTACTAGATGTAGTAGTACTGGTTGTGGTAGAAGAAAAAGAAGAAGAAGAAGAAGAAAAAGAAAAAAATGATGAAGAAGAAGAAAAAGAAAAAGATGAAGAAGAAGAACAACAAGAAGAAGTACAAGAAGGAGAAGAAGAAAATATAGAGGAAGAAGAAGAAAAAAAAGTAGGAGAAGAAGAATAAGAAGAAGAAGAAGAAGAAGAAGAAAAAAAAGAAGAATAAAAAGAACAAGAAGAAGAAGCAAAAGACGAAGAAGAAGAAGGCGAAGGCAAAGAAGAAGAAGAAGGCGATGATGATGAAGAAGAAGAACAAAAAGAAGACAAAGAAGAAGAAGAAGATAACGACGAAGAAGAAGAAGAAGAAGAAGAAGAAGAACAACAACAACAATCAGAAGAAGAAAAAGATGAAGATTTCAAAAAAGAAGAAGAAGACGAAGTAGAAGTAGAACAAGAAGAAAATGAAGAAGAAGTTGAAAATGAAGAAGAAAAAGAAGAAGAAGAAGAAGAAGAAGATAATGATGAAGAAAAAGAAGAAGAGGAAGAAGAAGCTAAAAAAGAAGAAGAAGAAAATGAAGAAAGAATAAGAAAGATGAAGAAGAAGAAGAAGAAGAAGAAGAAGAAGAAAAAGAAGAAGGAGGAGAAGAAGAAGAAGAAAAAGAAGAAGAAGAAGAAGAAGAATAAGAATAAGAAGAAGAAGAAGAAGAAGAAGAACCAGATGAAGTAGAAGAAGAAGAAGAAGGTGATGATGATAACGAAGAAGAAAAAGAAAAGGATGAAGAAGAAGAAGAAGATGATGATGATGATGAAGAAGGATAAAGAAGAAGAACAAGAAGAAGAAGAAGAGGAAGAAGAAGAAAAAGAAGATGAAGAAGAAGATGAAGAAGAGGAAGAAGAAGAAGAAGAAGAAGAAGAAGAAGAAGAAAATAAAGAAGAAGAAAATGAAGAAGAGGAAGAAGAAGAAGAAAAAGAAGGGGAAGGAGAGGAAGAAGTAGAAAAGGAAGAACAAGATGGAGAAGAAGAAGAGGAGGAAGAAGGGGAAGAAGAAGAAGAAGGAGAAGAAGAAGAAGGAGAAGAAGAATAAGTATATGAAAAAGAAGAAGAAGAAGCAGAAGAAGAAGAAGAAGAGGAAGAAGTGGAAGAAGAAGGAGAACTAGATGAAGAAAAAAGAAGGAAGAAGAAGAAGATGAAGAACAAGGAGAGGAAGAAGAAGTAGAAGAAGAAGAAGAATTAATTGGAGAAGAAGAAGATGAAGAAGAAAAAGGAGGAGAAGGAGAGGAAGAAGAAGAAGAAAAAGAAAAAGATGCTGATGAAGAAGAAGAAAAACAAGAGGAAGAAGAAGAGGAAGAACAAGAAGAAGAAGACGAAGAGGTTGAAGAAGAGGAAGAAGAAGAAGAAGAAGAACAAGTAGAAAAAGAAGAAGAAGAAGAAGAAGAAGAAAAAGAGTAAGAATAAGTAGAAAGTAAAGAAGAGAAAGAAGAAGAAGAAGAAGAAAATGAGGAGAAAAAAGGTAAAGAAGAAGGGGAAGAAGAAGTAGTACTAGATGCAGTAGTAGTGGTAGTGGTAGAAGAAGAAGAAGAAGAAGAAAAGGAAAAAGAAGATAAAGAAGAAGAAGAGAAAGAAGAAGAAGAGAAAGAAGAAGAAGAAGAAGAGGAAGAACAGGAAGAAGAAGAGGAAGAAGAGGAAGAGGAGGAAGAAGAAGAAGAAGATGAAGATGAAGAAGAAGAACAAGAAGATGAAAATGAAGAAGAAGAAGAAGAAGAAGAAGAAGAATAAGAAGAAGAAGAGAAAGAAGAAGATGAAAAAGAAGAAGTGGAAGGTAAAAAAACTAGAGGATCAAGAAGAAGAAGAAGAACAAGAAGAAGTGAATGAAGAAGAAGAAGAAGAGGAAGAAGTGGAAGAAGATGACGAAGAAGAATAAGTAGAAGTAGAAGAAGAAGAAGAAGAAGTGGACGAAGAAGCAGAAGAAGAAGAACAAGAGGAAGAAGATGGAGAAGAAAAGAAGAAGAAGAAGAAAAGGAAGAAGAACAAGAAGAAGAACAAGAAGAAGAAGAAGAAAAAAATTAAGATTTTGAAGAAGAAGAAGAAGAAAAAGATTAAGATTTTGAAGAAGAAGAAGAAGAAGAAGAAGAGGAAGAAGAAGTAGTAGAAGAAGAAGAAGAAAATGAAGAAGAAGAAGAAGCAAAAAAAGAAGAAGAAGAAGAAGAAGAAGAAGAAGAACATGAAGATAATGAAGAAGAAGAAAAAGAAGAAGTTGAACAAGAAGAAGAAGAAGAAGAAAAAGAAGAAGAAGAAGATGAAGAAGAAGAAGAAGAAGAAGATGAAGAAGATGATGAAGAAGATGAAGAAGAAGTAGAATAACAAGAAGAAGAAGAAGAAAAAGAAGATAAAGAGTAGAAGATTATGAAGAAGAACAAGAAGAAAAAGAGGAAGGAGAAGAAGATGATGAAGAAGAAGAAGAAGTAGAAGAGGAAGATAAATAAGAAGAAGAAGAAGTAGAAGAAGAAAAAAGAAGATAATGAAGAAGAAGAAGAAAAAGAAGAAGACAATGATGAAGAAGAAGAAGAAGAAGAAGAAGAAGAAGAAGAAGAAGAAGAAAGAAGAAAGAAGAAGAAGGAGAAGAAGAAGAAGAAGAAGACGAAGAAGAACAAGAAGCAAAATAGGAAGAAGAAGAAGAAAAGGAAAGCGAAGAAGAAGTAGATGAAGAAGAAAAAGAAGGAGAAGACGAAGAAGATGAAGAAGTTGAAGTAGAAGAAGAAGAATAATAATAATAAGATGATGCTGAAGAAAAAGAAGAAGACGAAGAAGAAGAAGAAGTAGAATAAGAAGTTGTAGAAGAAGTAGAAAATGATGAAGAGGAAGAAGAAGGTGAAGAACATGAAGAGGTAGAAGAAGAGGAAGAAGAAGAAGAAGAAGAATGAGGAGGAGAAGGAGGAGGAGGAAGAGAAGAAGAAGATGATGATGATGAAGAGAAAAATGGTAAAGAAGAAGAGGAAGAAGAAGAAGAATTATTAGATGTAGTAGTAGTAGTGGTAGAAGAAGAAGTGGTAGAAGAAGAAGAAAATGAAGAAGTTGAAAAAGAAGAAAAAGAAGAAGAAGAAGAACATGTTGAAGAAGGCAAAGAAGAAGTAGAAGTAGAAGTAGAAGAAGAAGAAGAAGAAAGAGATGAAGAAGTAGAAGAAGAAGAAGAAAAACGAGAAGAAAAGGAAGAGGAAGAACAAGAAGAAGAAGATGAAGAGGAGGAAGAAGAGGATGAAGAGGAAGAAGAAGAAGAATAATAATAATAAGAATAAGAACAAGATGAAGTAGAGGAAGAAGAAAAGAAGAATAAGAAGAAGAGGAAGGTAAAGAAGTGGAAAAAGAAGAAGAAGAAGAAGAAGAAGAAGAAGTGAAAGAAGAAGAAGAAGAAGTGGAAGAAGTGGAAGAAGAAGAAGATGAAGAAGAAGAAGTAGATGAAGAAGAAGAAGAAGAAGAAGAACAAGAAGAATACGAAGAAGAAGAAGAAGAAGAAAAAGATTAAGATTTTTAAGGAGAAGAAGGAAAAGAAGTAGAAGTAGAAGAAAAAGAAAATGAAGATGAAGATGAAAAAGAAGAAGACGAAGAAGAAGAAGAAGAAGAAAGAGAAGAAGAAGAAGTAGAAGAAGTAGAAGAAGAAGAAAATGTAGAAGAAGAAGAAGGAGAAGAAGAAGAAGAAGAAGAAGAGGACGAAGAAGAAGAAGAAGAAAAGGAAGAAGAAGAAGAAGAAGAAGGTGATGAAGAAGAAGAACAAGAAGGTAAAGAAGAAGACGATGATGATGAAGAAGAAGAAGAAGACAATGAAGTGGAAGAAGACAAAGAAGAAGAAGAAGAAGAAGAATGGGAGGAAGAAGAAGAAGAAGAAGAACAACAACAACAACAAGAAAGAGATGAAGGTTTTGAAGAAGAAGAAGTTGAAGTAGAAGAAGAAGATGAAGAAAATCAAGAAGAAGAAGAAGATGAAGAAGAAGTTGAAGAAGAGTGAGAAGAAGAAGAAGAAGAAGAAGAAAAAGTGGAAGAGGAAGAAGAAGAAGAAGATGATGATGATGATGATGAAGAAGAGAAGGAACAAGAAGAAGAAGATGAAGAAGAAGTTGTAGAAGAAGAAGAAGAACAAGAACAACAACAACAACAATAAGACAAGCAATAAGAAGAAGAAGAAGAAGAAGGAGATGTTGATGAAGAAGAAGAAAAAGAAGAAGATGAAGAAGAAGAACAAGACAACTATGAAGAAGAGGAAGAAGCAGATGAAGAAAAAGAACAAGAAGAAGAAGAGGAAGAAGAGAAGGAAGAGGTAGAATAAGAATAAGAAGAAGAAGAAGAAGAAGAAGAAGAGGAAGGTAAAGAAGAAAAGGATGAAGAAGAAGAAAAAGAAGAAGAAGAAGAAAAGGTAGCGAAGAAGATGTGGAAGAAGAAGCAGAAGAAGAAGAAGAAGAAGAAAAAGAAGATGAAGAAGAAGAATCAGTAGAAGAATAAGATGAGGAAGAAGAAGAAGAAGAGGAAGAAAAAGAATCAATAGAAGAAGAACAAGAACAAGAACAAGAACAAGAAGAAAAAGAAAAAGTTGAAGATTTTGAAGAAGAAGAAGAAGGAGAAGAAGTAGAAGTAGAAGAAGAAGAAGAAAATGAAGAAGATGAAAATGAAGGAGAAGAAGATGAAGTAGGAGAAGAAGACGAAG
>JAIUJO010002975.1:57500-60000 GCA_023846275.1 Vanilla planifolia
AAAGAAGAAGAAGAAGTCGAAGATGACAAAGAAGGAGAAGAAGAAGAAGAAAGAAAAGAAGAAGAAGAAGAAGAAGAAGAAAAAATAAGAAGAAAAAAAAGAAGAAGATAGCGAAGAAGAAGAAGAAGAAGAAGAAGCAGAAGAAGTAGTAGAAGAAGAAAAAGAAGAAGAAGAGGAAGAAGAAGAATAAGATGAAGAAGAAGAAGAAGAAAATGAAGAACAAGAAGAAAAAGAAGAAGTTAGAAGAGGAAGAAAAAGCAGAAGAGGTAGAAAAAGTAGAAGAAGAAAAAGAATTAGAAGAAGAAAGAAAAATAAGAAGAGGAAAAGAAGTGGAAGAGGAGGAAGAAGAAGAAGAAGAAGAAGAAGAAAAAGAAGAACTAGAAGAAGAAGAAGAAGAAGAAGAAGAAGAAGAGGAATAAGATGAAGAAGAAGAAGAAGAAGAAGAAGGAGACGAAGAAGAACGAGAAGAAGAAGATGACGAGGAAGAAGAAGAAGAAAGAAAATGAAGAAGAATAGGAAAAAGAAATAAAAGAAGAAGAAGAGGAAAATGAAGAAGAAAATGAAGAAGAAAATGAAGAAGAAGATGATGAAGAAGAAGTAGTAGTAGTAGAAGAAGAAGAACAACAAGAACACGAAGAAAAAGAAAAAGATGATGAAGAAGAAGAAGAAGATGAAGAAGAGGAAGAAGAAGATGAAGATGAAGGAGAAGAGGAAGAAGAAAAATTAGAAGAAGTAGAAGAATGAGAATAATAATAAGAATAAGAAGCAGGTAAGGTAGAGGAAGAAGAAGAAGAAGAGGAAGAAGAAGAAGAAGAAGAAGAAGACAAAGATGAAGAGGATGGAAAAGAAAGAAAAAGAAGAAGGTGAAGGCAAAAAAGAAGAGGATGGAAAAGAAGAAGTAGAAAAAGAAAAAGAAGAAGAAGATACAGAAGAAGAAAAAGAGCAAGAAGTGGAAGAGGAAGTAGAAGAAGAAGAAAAGAAGAAGAAGAAGAAGAGGAAGAAGAAGTAGACGATGAAAAAGAAGAAGAAGAAGAAGAAGAAGAAGAAGAATAAGAAGAAGAAGAAGAAAAAGAAGAAGAACAAGAAGAAGAACAAGAAAAAGAAGAAAAAGTTAAAAATTTCAGAGAAGAAGAAGGAGAAGAAGAACAAAAAGAAGTAGAAGAAGGAGAAGAAGAAAATGCAGAAGAAGAAGAAGAAGAAAAATAAGAAGAAGAAGAAGAAGAAGAAGAAGAAGAAGAAGAAGAATAAAAAGAACAAGAAGAACAACAAGAAGACGAAGAAGAAATAAGCAAAGGAAAAGAAGAAGAAGAAGAACGAGAAGATGATGAAGAAGAAGAATAAAAAGAAGACGAAGAAGAAGAAGGTAACGACGAAGAAGAAGAAAAAGGAGAAAAAGAACAAGAAGAAAAACAATAAGAAGAAAAAGATGAAGATTTTGAAAAAGAAGAAGAAGATGAAGTAGAAGAAGAAGAAGAAAACGAAGATGAAGTTGAAAATGAAGAAGAACAAAAAGAAGAAGAAGAAGAAGAAGAAGAAGATGAAGAAGAAGAAGAAGAAGCTGAAGAAGAAGAAGAAGAAAAAGAAAAAGAATAAAGAAGAAGAAAGATGAAGAAGAAAAAGAATAATAATAATAATAAGAAGAAGAAGAAAGAAGAAGAAGAAAGAGAATAAGAAAGAGAAGAAAAAGATTATGAAGAAGAAGAAGATGAAGATGAAGAAGAATAAGAAGAAGAAGTAAAAGAAGAAGAAGAAGAAGAAGGATATGAGGAAGAAGAAGAAGAAAAAGAAGATGAGGAGAAAAAGGGTAAAGATGAAGTGGAACAAGAAGAAGAAATACTAGATTTTGTTGTAGTAGTGGTAGAAGAAGTAGAAGAAGAAGAAGAAGAAGAAGAAAAAGAAGAAGATGATGATGAGGAAGAAGAAAAATAAGAAGAAGAGGAAGAGGAAGAAAAAGAAGAAGAAGACAAAGAGGAGGAAGAAGAGGAACAAGAGGAAGAAGAAGAAGAAGAAGAAGAAGAAGTTGAAGAAGAAGAAGAAGAAGAAAAAGAATAAGAATAAGTAGAAAGTAAAGAAGAGGAAGAAGAAGAAGAAGAAGAAGATGAGGAGAAAAAAAGGTAAAGAAGGAGAGGAAGAAGAAGAAGAAGTGCTAGATGTAGTAGAAGTGATAGTGGTAGAAGAAGAAGAAGAAGAAGAAGAAAAAGAAAAAGATGCTAAAGAAGAAGAAGAGAAAGAAGAAGAAGAAGAAGAATTAGAAGAACAGGAAGAAGAAGAGGAAGAAGAGGAAGATGAGGAAGAGGAGGAAGAAGAAGAAGATGAAGAAGAAGAAGAAGTAGATGAAAAAGAAGAAGAAGAAGAAGAATAAGAAGAAGAAGAGGAGGAAGAAGAAGAAGAAGAAGAAGAAGTGGAAGGTAAAAAAAATAAGAGGATCAGAAGAAGAAGAAGAAGAAGAAGAAGAAGAAGAGGAAGAAGCGGAAAAAGATGACGAAGAAGAAGAAGTAGA
>JAIUJO010002531.1:12500-17500 GCA_023846275.1 Vanilla planifolia
TCATCATCATCTTTTTCTTCATCATTATCATCTTCTTCTTCTTCTTCTTTGTCTTCTTCTTCTTCTCCTTCAGCTTTTTCTTCTTCTTCTTCTTCTTCTTCTTCTTCTTCCTCTTCCTCTCATTCTGTTTTGCCTCTACTTATTTTTCCTTTTATTTTTCTTCTTCTTTTTCTTCTTCTGCTTCCTCTACTACTACTACTACTTGTTCTTCTTGTTCTACTTCTTCTTCTTCTTCTTCTTGTTGTTCCTATTCTTTTTCTTGTTCTTGTCCTTCCTCTTCTTCCACTACTACTACTTCCACATCTTTTTCTCCTTTTTCTTTACCATCATTTGCTTCTATGGCTTCCTCTTCTTCTTCTTCTTCTTCTTCTTCTTCTTCTTCTTCTTCTTATTCTCATTCATCTTCTTCATCTTTTTCTTCATCTTTTTCTTCTTCTTCTTATTCTTCTTCTTCACCTTCTTCATCATCATCTTCTTCTTCTTACTCTACTGCTTCCTCTTCTTCTTCTTCTTCGTCTTCTTCTACTCTCTCTTCTTCTTCCTCTTCTTCTTCGTCTTCTTCTTCCTCTTCATCTTCTTCTTCTTCTCCTTCTCCTTCTTCTTCTTCTTCTTCTTCTTCTTCTCCTCCTTCTCTTTTCACATCTCCTTCTTCTTCTTCTTCTTTTTCTTCTTCTCATTCTTCTTCTTCTATTTCTTTTTCATCTTGTTGTTCTTCTTCATCTTCTTCTTCTTCTTCTTCTTCTTCAGTGACATCGTCTTCTCTCCTTCCTCTTCTTGTTCTTCTTCTTCTGCTTCTTCTTCTTCTTCTTGTTCTTCTTCTTTTTGTACTTCTTCTACTTCTTCTTCTTCTTCTTCTTCTACTCCTTCTTCTTCTTCCTCCTCTTCTTCTTTTTCCACATTTGCTTTGTCTTCTTCTTCTTTTTCTTCATCAACTTCTTCCTCTTCTTCTCGTTCTTCTTCTTCTTCTCCTTCTTCTTTTTCTTTGCCTTCTCCTTCTTCTAATGCTTCTTCTTCTACTCATTCTTCTTCTTCTTCTTCTTCTTCTTCTTCTCCTTCACCATCTTCTAATTCTTCTTCTTCTTCTCCTTCCTCCTCTTCTTCTTCTTCTTCATCTTCTTCATCTTCTTCTTCTTCTTCTTCTTCTTCTACTTCGTCCTATTGATCATCTTCTCCTTGTTCTTCTTCTTCCTTTTCTTCTACTTCTTCTTCTTCTTCTTCTTCTCCTTCACCTTCTTTTTCTTCTTCTTCTTCTTCTTCTTCTCCTCCTCTCCATCTACTTCTTCATCTTCTTCTTCTTCTTCTTCATCTTCTTCCTCTTGATCATCTTCTCCTTCTTCTTCTTCCACTTCTTCATCTTCTTCTCCTTCTTCTCTTTCTTCTTCTACTTCTTCTTCTTCTTCTTCTTTTTCCCCTTCTTCTCCTACTCCTCCTCCCCCTCCTTCTTCTTCTTCTTTCTATTCTTCTTCTTCTTCTCCTTTTTCTTCTTCTCCCTCATCATCTTCTCTTTCATCTACTTCAACATCTTCTTCTTCTTCTTCTTCCTCATGCTCCTCTTATTCTTCTTTTTCGACTTTTTCTTATTCTACTTCTACTTCTTCATTTTATTCTTATTCTTCTTCTTTTTCTTCGGCTTCCTCTACATCTTCTTCATCTTCTTCTTCTTCTACTTCTTCTTTTTTATCTTTTTCTTCTTCTTCTCGGTCTTATTATTATTATTATTATTATTATTCTTCTACTACTTTTTCCTATTCTTCTTCTTCTTCCTTTTCTTCTTCTTTTTGTCTTCTTCTTCTTCTTCTTTCTCTTCTTCTTCCCTTTCTTCTTCCATTTCTTCTTCTTATTCTTCTTCTTCTTCTTTTTTTTCTTCTTCCTCTTCTTCACTTTTTTCTTCAACTTCTTTTTCTTCTTCTTCTTCTTCTTCATTTTCTAAATCTTCTTCTTCTTCTTCTTCTTCTTCCTCTTCCTCTTCCACTTCTTTTTCTTTTTCTTCTTCTTCTTCTTCCCCTTCTTCTTTTCCTTCTTCGACTTCTTCTTCTTTTACTACTACTTCATCTTTTTCTTCATCCAAAAGTTCTTCTTTTTCTTCTCCTTCTTCTTCTTCTCCTTCTTCTCTTTCTTCTTTTCTCTACTTGTTCTTATTCTTATTCTTCTCCTTCATCTTCTTATTCTTCATTTTCTTCTTCTACTTCTCTTCTTCTTCTTCTACTTCTTCTTAGTCCTCTTCTTCGTCTTCTTCTTCTTCTCCTTCTGCTTCTTCTTCTTCTTCTTTTTCTACTTCTTTTACTTATTCTTCTTCTTCTTCTTCTTCTTCTTCTTCTTCTTCTTCTACTACTTCTTCATCTTCTTCTTCTTCTCCTTCATCATCTCCTTCTTCTTCTTCTTCTTCTTCTTCTTCTTTTTCTTCTTCTTTGTATTATTCTTCTTCTTCTCCTTCTTCTTCTTCTTCTTCTTCTTCTTCCTCTACTTCTTCTTTCTCTTCTTCTTCTTCTTCTTCTTCTTCTTCTTCTTCCTTTCTTCTTCTTTTTCTTCTCTTTTTGCTTCTTCTTCTTATTCTTCTACTTCTTCTTTCTCTTCCTATTCATCTTCTTTTTGTTCTTCTTCTTCTTTTTCTTCTACTTCTTCTTTCTCTTCCTGTTCATCTTCTTTTTGTTCTTCTTTTTCTTCTTTTACTACTTCTTCTACACATTCTACTTTCTTTTCTTCTTCTTCTTCTTCTAGTTCTTCTTCTTCCTCTTACTCTTCAAATTCTTCTTCTTCTTCTTCTTCTTCTTATTCTTCTTCTTCTTCTACTTCTTCTTCTTCTTCTTATTCTTCTTCTTCTTCTCTGCTTCCACTTCTTATTTTTCTTATTCTTCTTCCTCTTTTTCTTCTCTTATTTCTTCTTCTTCTTCATTTTCTTCAACTTCTTCCCCTCATTCGTCTTCATCTTCTTCTTCTTCTTTTTCTTCTTCTTCTTCTTTCTTCTTCTTCTTCTTCTTCTTCTTCTTCTGCTTTCTCGACTTCTTCTTCTTCTTCTTCTTCTTCTTATTCTTATTCTTCTTCCTCTTCCACCTCCTTCTCCTCCTCTTCTTCTTCTTCTTTTTCTTCTTCTTCTTCCTCTTCTTCTCCTTCTTCCACTTCTTAACGTCTTCTTCTTCTTCTTCTTCTTCTTCTTCGTCTTCTTCTTATTCTTCTTCATCTAATTCTTCTTCTTCATCTTCTTCTTTTTATTATTCTTCTTTTTTTGCCTCTTCTTCATCTTCTTCTTTTTCTTCGTCTTCTTCTTCAACATTTTTCTCTTCTTCTTCCCCTTCTTCCTCTTCCTCTTCTTCTACTTGTTCTTCTACTTCTTCTTCTTCCTCTTCTTCTTCTTCTTCTTCTTCTTCTTCTTCTTCTTCTTCTTTTTCTACTTCTTCTACTTCTTCTTTTGCTTCTTCTTCTTCCTGTTCTTCTCCTCCTCCTTCTTCTTCTTCTTTTTACTACTCTTATTCTTCTTCTTCTTCTTGTTTTTCTTCTTTTTCTTCTACTTCTTCTTCATCATCATCTTCTTCTTCACCTTCCTCTACTACTACTTCTTATTTTTCTTCTTCTTCTTCTTCTTTCTCTTCTTCTTCCTCTTCTTCTTCCTCTTCTTGTCCCTCTTCTTCTTCTTTTTCTCAGTCTTCTTCCTCTTCTTCTTCTTCTCTTCTTCTTTTACTTCATCATTTTCATCTTCTTTATTTTCTTGTTCTTCTTCTTCTTTTTCTTGTCCTTCATCTTTTTCTTCTTCTTCTTATTTTTCTTCTTCTTTTTCCTTCTCCTCCTCATCTTCTTTATCTTTTTATTCTACTTCTTCTTCCTCTTCTTCTTCTTATTCTTCTTCTTCTTCTACTTCTTTTTCTTCAACTTTGTTTTCTTCTTCTTCTTCTTCTTCCTTACCTTCTTCTTCATCTTCTTCTTTTTCTTCTCCACCTCCTTCTTCTTCTCCTTCTTCTTATTCTTTTGTTTCTTCCTCTTCATCTATTTCTTCTTCTTGATTGGCTTATTATTCTTCTTCTTCTTATTCTTGTCCTTCTTCTTCTTCCTCTTCTTCTTCTTCTTTTATTTCTTCTTCTTCTTCCTCATATCCTTCTCTTTCTACTTTTTCTCCTTCTTCCTCTTCTTCTTCTACTTCTTCTTCTACTTCTTCTTCCTCTTCTTCTTCTTCTTCCTTTTCTTACTTTTCTTGCTCTTTCTTTTTTTCTTCTTCTTCCATGTTTCCATAAAGTAGAGACCCAGAAACAGGTTCACGAATACCATCAATATCGACTGGAGGGGCAGCAAGGAAAGCAAAGATAAATACAGAAGTTGCGGTCAATAAAGTAGGGATCATCAAAACACCAAACCATCCAATTTATAGACGATTTTCAGTACTAGTAATCCAGTTGCAGAAGCGACCCCATAGGCTTGTACTTTTGCGTCTCTCTAAAATTGCGTTTTTCTTCTTGTTATTCTTCTTCATATTCTTCTTCTTCTTCTTCATCATCTTCTTCTTCTTCGTTTATTTCTTCTTCTTCTTCTATTTTTTCATCTTCTTCTTCTTCTTGTTCATCTTCTTCTTTTTTGTTCTTCTTCTTCTTCTTCGTCTTAGTCATCTTCTCTTTCTTCTTCTCCTTCTTCATCTTCCTCTTCCTCTTCTTCTTCTTCTTCTTCTTCTTCGACTTGTTCTTCTTCATCCTTTTCTTCCACATCTTCTTCTTCTTCTTCCTCTTCTTCTTCTTCTTCTTCAACGTCTTCTTCTCCTCCTTCTTCTTCTACTTCTTCCTCTTCTTCTTCTTCTTCTTCCTATTCTTCATATTCTTCTTCTTCTTTTTTGACCTCTTCTTCTTTTTTTTTCTCCTTCTTCTCCTTCTCCTTCTTTTTCTTCTTCTGCTTCTCCTTCTTCTTCTTCGTCTTCTACTTCTTCTTCTACTTCTTTTAATTCTTTTTCTTCTTCTTCTTCTTCTTCTTCTTCTCCTTCCTCTTCTTCTTCTTCTTATTCTTCTTCTTATCCTTATTCTTCT
>JAIUJO010002531.1:67500-70008 GCA_023846275.1 Vanilla planifolia
TTCTTATTCTTCTTCTTCTACTTCCTCTTCTTCTTCCTCCTCTTCTTCTTCTTCCTCTTCCACTTCTTCTTCTTCTTACACTTCCTCTTATTATTCTTCTTCTTCTTCGTCTTCTTCTTCACCTTCTTCTTTTTCTTCTTCTTCTTCCTATTCTTCTTTTTCTTCTTCTTCTTTTTCTTCTTCTTATTCTTCTTCTCCTACTTCTTTGCCTGCTTCTACTTCTTCTTCTTCTTCTTCTTCTTCATCTCCTTCTTCTTCTTCTTTTACTTCTTCTTCTTCTTGTTCTTCTCCTTCTTTTGCTTCTTTCTCTTTTTTTTTCCTCCTCTTCTTTTTCTTCTTCTTCTTCTTCTTCTTCTTTTTCTTCTTCTTCTCCTTCCTCTTCATTGTCATCATGATCATCATCTTCTTCATCTTCTTCTTCTTTTTCCTCTACTTCTTCTTTTTCTTATACTTTTCTTTTTCTTCTTCCTCTTCTTCTTTTTTTCTTCTTCCTCTTCTTCTTCTTCTTCTTCTCCTTCTTCTTATTCTTCTTATTGTTCTTCTACATATTCTTCTTCCTCTTTTTCTTTTTCTTCTTCTTCTTTTTCTTCTTCCTCTTCTTTTTCCTCTTCTACTTCCTCTCCTTGCTCCTCTTCTTATTCTTCTTCTTGTTCTTCTTCTTCTTCTTCCTCTTCTTCTTCTTGTTCTTCTTCTTTTTCTTCTTCATCTTCTTCTACTTCTTATTCTTCTTCTTTGTATTCTTCTTCCTCTTGTTCTTCTTGTTCTTCTTCTTTTTCTTCTTCCTCTTTATTTTCCTCTTCTACTTCCTCTTCTTCTTCCTCTTCAACTACTTCTTCTTCTTCTTCTTCCTTTCTTCTTCTTCTTCTTCTTTCTCTTTTTCTTCCTCTTCGTCTTCCTCTTCTGCTTCTTCTTCTTCTTTATTTCTTTTATTTCTTCTTCTTCTACTTCTACTACTACAACTTCTTCTTCTTCTTCTTCTTCTAGTTCTTCTTCTTGTTCTTCTTCTTCCTCTTCATCTTCTTCCACTTCCTCTTCCCATTCATCTACTTTTACTTCTTGTTCTTCTTCCCCTTCTTTCTCTTCTTCTTCTTCTTCCTCTTCTCCTTCTTCTTCTTCTACATCTTCTTCTACTTCTTCTTCTTCTCCTTCTTCTTCACCTTCTTCCTTGTTTTCTTTTTTTCTTCTTCCTTGTTCTTCTCCTTTTTCTATTTCTTTTCCTCCTTCTGCTTCTACATCTTCTTCTTCTTCTTCTTTTTCTTATTCTTCTTCATCTTCTCCTTTTTCTAGTTCTTCTTCTTCTTCTTCTTCTTCTTCTTCTTCTACTTTTGTTATTCTTCTTCCTCTTCTTCTTCTTCATCCTCTTCTTCCTCCTCTTCTTCTTCGTCCTCTTCTTCTTCTTGTTCTTCTTCTTCTTTTTCTTCCTCCTCTTTTTCCCCTTCTTCTTCCTCTCCCTCTCCATCTTCTTCTTATTTTTTGTCTTCTTCTTCTTTTGCTTCTTCTTAGTCAACTTCTCTTTCTACTTCTTCCTTTTCCCCTTCTTCGTCTCCTTTTTCTTCTTCTTCTTTTTCTTCTTCTTCTTCTTCTTCTACTTCTTCTTCTTCATCTTCTTCATCATCATCATCATCTTCTTCTTCTTTTTCCACTTCTTCTTCTTCTTTATCTTCTTCCTCTTATTCTTCTTCTTCTTCTTCTTCTTCTTCTTCTTCCTCTTCTTCTTCTTCTTCTTCTTCTTCATTTACTTCTTCTTCTTCTTCTTCTTCTTCTTCTTCCTCTTCTTCTTCTTCTTCTTGATCAACTTCTTCGTATTCTCCTTTTCTTCTACTTATTCCTCTCCTTCTTCTTCTTCTTCCTCTTCTTCTTCTTCTTCTTCTTCTCCTCCTTTTTCTTTTTCTATTACTTTTTTTCTTCCTCTACATCTACTTCTTCTTCCTCTTCTTCTTCTCCTTCTTCTTTTTCTCCTTCTACCTCTTCTACTTCTTCTTCTTCTTCTTCCTCCTTTTCCTCCCCTATTTCTTCTTCTTCTTCTTCTTCTTCTTCTTCCCCTTCTTCATTTTCTTCTTCTTCCTCTTGCTCATCATCATCATCTTCTTCTTCTTCTACTTCTACTTCTACTTCTTATTTGTCTTCTTTTATTTCTTCTTATTCTTCTCCTTTTCTTCTTCTCCTTCTAATTCTTCTTCTCCTTCTACTTCATCCTCTTCTTCTTCTTCTTCTTCTACTTCTTCTACCTTCTTCTTCTTCTCCTTCTTCCTCCTCCTACTCCTCCTTCTTCTTCTTCTTCTTCTTTTACATCTTCGCCAACTCCTCCTTTATTAGTTCTTCTCTTTCTTCTTCTTCTTCTTCTTTTTCTTCTCCTTCTACCTCTTCATCTTCTTCTTCTATTAATACTACTACTTCTTCTTCGCCATCTTCTATCTTCTTTTTTTTCTTTGTCTTCTTCTTCTTCTTCTTCCTCCTCCTCTTCTTCTTCTTCTCCCATCTCTTCCTCTTTTTCTTCTTCTCCTTCCT
>JAIUJO010001278.1:2500-5000 GCA_023846275.1 Vanilla planifolia
TAAGAAGAAGACGAAAAAGAAGAAGATGAAGAAGAAGAAGAAGAAAGTGATGGAGTTGAAGAAGGCAAGTAAGAAGAAGGACAAGAAGAAAGAGATGATGGTGAAGATGAAGCAGAAGGAGGAGAAGAAGAAAAAGAAGAAGAAGAAGAAAAGAAGAAGAAGAAAAGAAGAAGAAAAAGAAGAAGAAGAAGAAGAAGAAGAAAAAGAAGAAGATGATGAAGAGGATGATGATTGTAACAGCCCTAATTTTCTCTTATTTGTATTTTTTATATTTTTTATAGAAAGAGCTCTTTGAGACGAGTCCAACGGTGGTAAGTTTGTAATTTTTGGAATTTTGGATAATTAATTATGAATTTTTAAAGTTTTCGATATATTTGTAATTTCAGGATTTCAGATCCGGGATATATCTGCAATTTAGGATTTCCGACTTAGTTTAAAATTGGATGGCGGAAGGTAAATTTGTAAATATGGAATTGTCGGCCAGGCCAGGGTAGATTTGTAATTTGGAAAAGTTCAGGGGGTGTTCTGCAAAAAAAATCACGAACGTGTCGCTACAAGGCAAAATTAACACATACGTGTCCACCCGGGCGAGGATATCAGCCCAGGTGAGTTAATCCTCTTAAGCACAGAAGCTGTTTGGAAAAATTTTGAGCGATTGCGAAAAGTTGCCGGAAATTTAACGGAAGCTGGGAAGCTCGCCGGAGAAACTGCGGCAAGGTAAGATGGTTCGTTTTATTTTGCTGTATTGGGGTTCTGTTGAGTGGGGGGAGAGTAAGAGAGGCCGGCCGAATGTTTATTTTCGGCCGGAGACGTATTGGGTTGCCGAAGAAGTGGCCGGAGTTGCCGAAGAAGTGGCCGGAGTTGTCGGTCGCGAGATGCGGAATGTTTTTCCGGCAAACTGGTCGTCAAGGAGTGCGAAAGAAGTCGAGAGGAGCTTGGTATTTCCCGGAGAGGGATTCGAGGAAACGAGAAATTACCGTGGAAGCGGCTAGAAGCCGCCGGACGCGAGCGACGGCGAGGAGAGAGGGAAGCAGCGTCGGGTGAGAAACAGGGATGATCCTGTTTGAACCGGTTCGGGTTAACCGAACCGGAAGGCGCCCGGTTCGGGCTGAGGTGGAGGAGAGAGAGACCGGGTTCGGGCTGAGGCAGGAGAGAGAGAGGGGAGAGAGGGAGAGAGGGGCGCTGTTCAGTCGGCTGAACCGCAGAGCTGAACCGCGGAGCTGAACCGCAGGCCGGTTCAGGCGGACGCGCGGAGCTGAACCGCAGGCCGGTTCAGCGGACGCGCGGTCCAGCGTGCTGGGAGCGGGCGGTCCAGCACCGCGAAAAGAAATTTTGGGAAAAATGCTGTTTGGAAAAGCTTTTAGAAAGCGCCTAGCGTGCGCAGGCGGTCCAGCGGGCGGTTCAGTGCCGCGTAAGCCCATTTTTGGGATTATTTTGGGGTGTGTTTGGGAAAGCTTTTAGAAAGCTGTTTTTGTGACTTAAAACCTTTTTATTTATTTTAATTATTTTGCACATATGACCTTGTAGGGACTCCAGAAATTGAGAATAGAGGTCCTGCAATAATAGATCCAGGTAGATAAATTCGTAACCTGTGATAAAGCACAATAGTATTTATTTATATTTCGATACATGGTTTCTTACGGGCTGCATTACAGTTTTTCTTTACATGATTTTTATCTCATGGCTTGATATATGTTTTATGGTGTTATTTTCTGATTGAACTGAAAGCATAAAAGATGACAAAAAGGAAATTGAAACAAAAAGCATAATATGAGATAAAATATAATTGGTTGGACATATTGATATGGTTTTGGCATATTTATCACATGTGTGACATGATTGGAAAATAAAAATTGAAAATTGGATTCCTGGAGGCATTATCCTCACCACTAGGCCTAACAGATGAGATCGCAGGGTATCGATCTTCGGATCAGATATCTGCCTAGTGTGTATGTGTACCATGACCTTCGTATATATTGATGACACCAGGCCTAGCGGATGTGATCGCAGGGTATCAGTACTATACCTGCCTGGTGGCACTAGGCCTAGCGGATGAGATCGCAGGGTATCGGTCTTCGGATCAGATATCTGCCTAGTGTTATGTACTGGATGGATGCCGGCTGAAGGTCATTTGATATGATGATTGGATCCAGAGGATAATGATTCAGAAGGGAATCGGGCCCAGTAAGTATATAACATATAAAATAATGGAAATGGAAATTGATATACATGTTTATCTGGTTTACTTTTGATACTGCATGACATTTGATAAGAAGGTATTCATATGGTTTATTTTTCACCACTTATGAGATGGATTTTGTTTTATCATGTTTCACGGCTTGTCTTTTATATCTGGAGATTTATTTTACTTGGTTACATAATGGATTTATCTGCTGAGATATATATGTCTCATTAGTGCTTCATCACAGGTCATGTATCCACTACACCGAGAGCTGGAGATTATAATAGTACAGGAGAGGACTATACTCTTGACATGTGA
>JAIUJO010001278.1:17500-20000 GCA_023846275.1 Vanilla planifolia
AGAAGAAGAAGGAGAAGAAGAAGTTGAAGAAGAAGAAGAAGGAGGAGAAGAAGAAAAAGAAGAAGAAGAAGAAGAAGAGGAAGAAGAAGAAGAAGAATAGCAAGAAGAAGTAGAAGAAGTAAAACAAGTAGAACAAGAAGAAGAAGAAGAAGAAGAGGAAGAAGAAGTAGCAGAAGAAGATAAAGAAGAACAAGTAGTAGAAGAAGAAGAAGAAGAAGAATATGAAGAGAAAGAAAAATAGGAGGAAGAAGAAGAAGAGGAAAAAGAAGAAGAAGAAGAAGAGGAAGAATAAGAAGAAGAAGAAGAAGAAGTTAGCAGAAGAAGAAGAAGAAGAAGTGGAAGTAGAAGAAGTTGAAGGGGAAGATAAAGATAAAGAAGGCAAAGGTGATGATGAGAAGGATGAAGAGAAAGAAGAAGAATGACGAAGAGAAAGAAGAAGAATGATGAAGAGGAAGAAGAAAAAGAAAAACAAGAAGAAGAAGAAGTAGAAGAAGAAAAAGAAGAAGAAGAAGAAGAAGAAGATGATGATGAGGAAGAAGAAGAAGAAGAAGAAGAAGACAAAGAAAAGTTAGAAGAAGAAAATGATGAAGAAAGGGAAGAAGAAGTAGAAGAAGAAGAAGAAGGAGAAGAAGGAGAAGAAAAAGGAGAAGCAGAAGAAGAAGAAGTAGAAGAAGAAGAAGAAGAAGAAGTAGAAGAAGAAGAAGAAGAAGAAGAAGAAGAAGGAGAAAAGAAAGAAGAAGTAGAGGAAGAGAAGAAGAGGAAGAAGAAGAAGAGTAAGAAAAGGAAGTAGAAGAAGAAGAAAAGAAGGAGAAGAGGAGGAAGAAGAAGAAGAAGTAGAAGAATAAGGAGAAGAAGAAGAAGAAGAAGAAGAAAAAGATGAAAAAGACAAAGAAGAAGAAGAAGAAGAGAAAGAAGAACAAGAAGAAGAGGATGATGAAGAAGTAGAAGAAGAAGTGGAAGAAGAAGAAGAAGAAGAAGATTAAGAAGAAGAACAAGAGGAAGAAGTAGTTGAGGAAGAAGAGAAAGAAGAAGAAGAAGGAGAAGAAGAAGAAGAAAAGGAAGAAAAAGAAGATGATGATGATGAAGAAGAAAAAGAAGTCGTAGGAGAAGTAGAAGAAGAAGAAGAAGTAGAAGAAGAAGAAGAACACAAAAAAGAAGAAGAAGAAGAAGAAGAAGAAGAACAAGAATAAAAGGAAGTAGAAGAAGATAGAGAAGAAGAGGTAGGAGGAGAAGAAGATGTAGAAGAAGAAGAAGAGGTAGAAGAAGAAGAGGAGGAAGAAGTGGAAGAAGTAGAAGAGTAAGAAGAAGAAGAAGAAGAGGAAGAAGAGTAAGAAGAAGAAGAAGATGAAGAAGGAGAACAAGCAGAAAAAGTAGAAGAAGACTAAGAAGAAGAAGGTGATGAAGAAGGACAAGAAGACGAAGTATAAAAAGAAGAAGTAGTAGAAGAAGAAGAAGAAGAAGAAGAAGAAGAAAAAAGAAGAAGTGGAAGTAGAAGAAGAAAAAGAAGAAGAAGAAAAAGAAGAGAGAAGAAGAAGAAGAAGAATAAGTGGAAAATGAAGAAGTTGACAAAGAAGGAGAAGAAGAAGTGGAAGAAGGGGAAGAGGAAGAAGTAAAAGAGGTTGAAGAAGAGGATGGAGACGAAGACGGGGAAGACAACGACAAATGGGAAAAAGAAGAAGGACGAAGGGGAAAAGTTGAAGAAGAAGATGAAAAGGAAGAAGAAGAGGATGATGATGATGAAGAAGAAGAAGAAGAAGAGTAAGAAGAAGAATAACAAGAAGAAGAATAAGCAGAAAAAGTATAATAGGAAGAGGAAGAAGAAGAAGAAGAAGAAGTAGAAGAAAAAGAGAAAGAAGAAGAAATAGAAGAAGAAATAAAAGAAGAAGAAGAAATAGAAGGAGATGAAGAAGAAGGGGAAGAAGAAGAAGGAGAAGAACAAGAAAAGAAGAAGAAGAAGAACATAAAGAAGAAGAAGAACAAGAAGAAGAGTAAGAAGTAGAAGAAGGAGAAGAAGAAGAAGAAGAAGAAGGGGAAGAAGGAGGAGGAGGATGAGGAGAAGAAGAAGAAGAAGAAGAAGAAAAAGAAGAAGTAGAAGAAAAGAAGAAGAAGAAGAAGAAGAAGAAGAAGAAGAAGAAGAAGGAGAAGAAGAATGAGAAGTAGGAGAAGAAGAACAAGAATAAGAAGAAGAAGGAAAAGAAGAAGAAGGAGTAGAAAAAGAAGAACAAGTAGAAGAAGTATAAGAAGAAGAAAAGAAAGAAGAAGAAGAAGAAGAAGAAGAAGAAGAAGAAGAGAAAGAAAAAGAAGAGGATGAAGAAAAAGAGGACAAAGAAGAAGAGTAAGAAGAAGAAGAAGAAGAAGGAGAACAAGAACAAGAAGGAGAAGAGGAAGAAAAAGGGAAAAAAGAAGAAGAGCGAAAAGAAGTAGAAGAAGAAGAAGAAGAAGAAGAAGAAGTAGAGGGAGAAGATGCAGTAGAAGAAGTAGAAGAAGAAGAAGAAGAAGA
>JAIUJO010001278.1:62500-65000 GCA_023846275.1 Vanilla planifolia
GGGAACAAGTACAAGAATAAGATGTATAAGAAGAAGAGGAAGAAGACGAAGAAGAAGATGAAGAAGAAGAAAAAGAATAAGAGAATGAAGAGGAAGTAAACGAAGATGAAGGAGAAGAAGAAGAAGATAATGAAGAAGAAAAAGAAGAAGAATAACTGGATGATGAAGAAGAAGAAGAAGAAGAAAAACAAGAGGATGATAAAGAAGAAGAAGAAGAAGAAGAAGAAGAAGAAGAAAAAGAAGAAGTAGAAGAATAACAAGAACAAGAACAAGAAGAAAAAGAATAAGAAGAAGAAGAAGAAGAACAAGTACAAGAAGAAGAAGAAGAAAGGAAGAATAAGAAGAAGGAGAAGAAGAAGAAGTAGTCGAAGATGAAGAAGAAGAAGAAGACATAGAAGAATAAGAAGAAGAAGAAGAAGAAGAAGAAGAAGAAGAAGAAGAAGAAGAATATGAAGAAGAAGAAGAAGAAGAAGATGAAGAAGAAGAAGAAGAAGAAGAAGGTGAAGAAGAAGAAGAATAAGAAGAAGAAGAAGAAGAAGAAGTAAGAAAAGATGTAGAAGAAGAAGAAGATGATGATGATGATGAGGAGGAGGATGAAGAAGAAGAATAAATAATAGAAGAAGTAAAACAAGAAGAAGAAGAAGAAGTAGTAGAAAAGGAAGAAGAAGAAGAAGAAGTAGAAGAAGAAGGTGAAGAAGAAGAAGAAGAAAAAGAAGAACAAGATGTAAAACAAGAAGAAGAAGAAGGTGGAGAAGAAGAAGAAGGAGAAGAAGAGGTAAAAGAAGGTGAAGAAGAAGATAAAGAAGAGGAAACTTAAAAGAAGAAGAAGAAGAAGAAGTAGTAGTAGTAGTATTTGTTGAAGAAGAAGAAGAAGAAAGAAGAACAAGAAGAAGAATATGTAGAAGAAGAAGAAGAAGAAGAAGAAGACAAAGAAGAAGAAGAACAAGAACAAGAAGAAGATGGCAAAGAATAGGAAGAAGAAGAAGAAAAATAAGAAGGAAGAAGAAGAAGAAGAATATGAAGAAGAAAAAGTAGAAGATGAAGAATAAAGAGGAATAAGAAGAAGCAAAAGAAGAAGAAGAAGAAGATGAAGAAGAAGAAAAAGAAGAAGATGAAGAAGAAGAAGAAGCAGTAGTAGAAGAATCAGAAGAAGAAAAAGAAGAAGATGAATAAGAATAAGAAGAAGAAGAAAATGAAGAAGAAGAAAAAGATGTTGAAGAAAAAGAAGTAAAATTAGAGGAAGAAGAACAAGAACAAGATGAAAAGAAGAAGAAGAAGAAGTAGAATAAGAAGAAGTAAAAGAACAAAAGAAGGAGAAGAAGAAGAGGAAGATGAAGAAGAACAAGAAGAAGATGAAGAAGAAGAAGAAGAAGAAGCACAAGAAGTAGAAGAGAAAGAAAAAGATGAAGAAGGAAGCAGAAGAAGAAGAAAAAGAAGAAGAAGAAGAAGGAGGAGAAGGAGAGGAAGAAGAAGAAGAATAAGAAGAAAAAGTAGAAAAAAAAGAAGTGGAAGAAGAAGAAAAGAAGAAGATCAATAAGAAAAAGAATAATAAGAGGAATAAGGAGTAGAAGAAGAAGAAGTAGTAGAAGAAGAAGAAGAAAAGAAGAAGAAAAAGATGATGAAGAAGAAGAATTAGAGAAGAAGAAGAGGAAGAAAAAGAAAAAAAAGAAGAATAAGAAGTAGAAGAAGAATTAGAAGAAGAATAAGAAGAATAAGAATAAGAATAAGAATAAGAATAAGAAGAAGAAGAAGAAGAAGAAGAATAGGAAGAAGAAGTAGAAGAAGAAGAAGGAGGAGAAGAAGAAGAAGAAGAAGAAGAAGATGATGATGATGATGATGATGAAGAGGAAGAGGAAGAAGAAGAGGAAGAGGAAGACGAAGAAGAAGAAGAAAAAGTAGAACAAGAAAATGAGAAGCAGAAGAAGGAGAAGGAGAAGAAGGAGAGGAAGAAGAAGTTGTAAAAGAAGAAGAAGATGAAGAAGAGGAAAAAGAAGGAGAAGAAGAAGAAGAACAACAACAGATGGAGTAAAAGTTGAAGATGATGATGATGAATAAGCAAAAGAAGTAGAAGAAGAAAAAGATGGAGAAGCAGAATAAGAAGAAGAAGAAGAAGGAGAAGTAGGAGAAGAGGGAGAGGAAGAAGAAGAAGAAGAAGAAGAAGAAGAAGATAAAGAAGAAGAAGAAGAAAAAGAATAATAATAACAATCATAATAATAATAATAATAATAATAAGAACAAGAAAAAGGAGAAGAAGAAGAAGAAGACAAGGCTTCGATAGGGTAGAGTAGAGTAGAGAAGATTAGAGTAGAGTAGAGTAAAGAAGAAGAAGAAAGAAGAAGAAGAAGAAGAAGAAGAAAAAGAATAATAATAACAATCATAATAATAAAAAAAATAATAATAATAAGAACAAGAAGAAGGAGAAGAAGAAGAAGTAGGAGAAGAAGGGGAAGAAGAAGAAGAAGAAAAAGAAGAAGGAGAAGCAAAAGAAGAAGAAGAGGAA
>JAIUJO010002183.1:15000-17500 GCA_023846275.1 Vanilla planifolia
TCTTTTTCCTCCTATAATTCTTCTTATTCTTCTTGTTCTTGTTATTGTTCTTCTTCATCTTCTTCTTCTTATTCTTTTTCTATCTTTTCCTTCATCTTCCTCTTCTTCTTCTTCTTCTTCTTCTTGTTATTCTTCTTTTATTACTTCTACTTCTTCTTCTTCTTCTTCTTCTTCTTCTTCTTCTACTTCTTCTTCTTCTTCTCCTCCTCCTCTTACTCCTTCTTCTTCTTCTTCCTCTTCTTCTACTTTTTTTCTTCTTATTCTTCTTCTTCTCCTTCTTCTTCTTCTTCTTCTTCTTCTTCTTCTTCTACTACTACTACTTTTTTTCCTCCTCTGCTTCAACTTCCTCTTCTTCTTCTTCTTCTTCTTCTTCTTCTCCTTCTTCTTCTGCTTCTTCTTCTTTTTCTTCATCTTCTTCTTCTTCTTCTGTCAATTCTTCTTCTTCTTCATCTTCTCCTTCTTTTTCTTCTTCTTCTTCTTCTTCTTCTTCTTTTTCTTCTTCTTCATTGTCTTCTTCTTCTTCTTCTGCTTCTTCTTCTTCTTCTTCTTCTTCTCCTTCTCCTTCTTCTTTTTGTTCTCCTTTTCCTTAATCTTCCTCCTCATCTTCTTCTTCTCCAACTTTTTCTCCTCCTAAATCTTCATCTCCTCCTTCTTATTCATCATCATCTTCTTCTTCTTCTTCTCCTTTACCTTCTTCTTCTTCTTCTTCTTCTTCTTGTTGGTGTTCTTCTTTTTCTTCTTCTTTCTCTTGTTCATTTTCTTCTTCTTCCTCTTTTTGTTCTTCTTCTTCATTGTCTTCTTCTTTGTCTACTTCTTCTTCTTCTTCTTCTTCTTATTGTTATTGTTACTATTATTATTATTCCTTTTCTTCTTCTACTTTTTCTTCTTCTTGTCCTTGTTTTTCTACTTCTTCTATTTCTTCTTCTTCTTCTTCTTCTTCTTCTTCTTCATCTTCTTCATCTTCATCTTGTTCCAATTCTTCTTCATGCATCATCATCATCATCTTCTTCTTCTTCTTCTTCATTTCTTTTTCTTCTTCTTATTCTTCTCTTTCTTCTCCATCTTCTACATCTTCTCTTTCTTCTTCATCATCAACTTCTTCTTCTTCTTCTACTTCTTTTATTACTTCTACTTCTTTTTCTTCTTCTTTCTCTTCTTCTTCTTCTTCTTCTACTTCTTCTTCATCTTCTAACTCTTCTTCTACTTTTTCTTCTTCTACTGCTCCTACTCCTTCTTCTTCTTATTCTTGCTCTTCGCCTTCTTCTTCTTCTTCTTCTTCTTCTTCTTCTTTTTCTACTTCTTCTTCTTCTTCTCCTTCATCATCTTCTCCATCTTCTTCTACTTCTTCTTCCTCCTCTTCTTCATCTTCCTCTTCTTCTTCTTCTTCATCTTCTTCATCATGTTCTTCTTCTTCTTCTTCTTCTTCTACCAATTCTTCCTCATCTTCTTCTTCTCCTTCTTCTTCTTCTTCATCTTCTTCTTCGTCATCATCTTCTTCTTCTTCTTCTTCTTTGTTTTCTTCTTCTTCTTCATCATCTTCTTCTTCTTCATTTTCTTCTTCTTCTTCTTCTTCTTCTTCTTCTTCTTCTCCTTCTTCTTTTTCTTCTCCTTCCCTTTCTTCTTCCTCTTAATCTTCCTCTTCTCAAACTTCTTCTACTTCTACTTCTACTCCTACTTCTTTACCTTCTTCTTCTTCCTATTTTTGTTCTTCTTCTTCTTCTTCTTCTTCTTCTTCTCCTTCTTCTTCTTCTTTTTCATTTCCTTCTACTTCTTCCTTTTCTTCTTCTTCTTCTTCATTGTCTTCTTCTACTTCTACTTCTTCTTCTTCTTCTTCTTCTTCTTCTTCTTCTTATTCTTCCTCTTCTTCCTCTTCTTCTTCTACTTTTTTTTCTTCTTGTTCTTATTTTTCTTCTTCTTCTTCTTCTTCTTCAACTTTTCTTATTCTTCTTCTTCTTCTTCTTCTTCATCTTCATCTTCTTATTCTTCTTCTTCTTCTTCTTCTTCTTGTACTTCTTCCAATTCCTCTTCTTCTCTTCTTTTTCTTTATCATCTTCTTCCACTTTTTCTTCTTCTCCTTCTTCTTCTACTACTATTACTACTATTTCCATTTCTCCTTCTTCAACATCTTCTTCTTCTTCTTCTCTTTCATCATCATCTTCTTCTTTTCTTCTTCTTCTTGTTTATCTTCTTTTTTGTCTTCTTCTACTTCAATTTCTTCTTTTTCTTATTCTTCTTCCACTTCTTCCTCATCTTCTTTTGTACTTCTTTTTCTTCTTTCCCCTTTTCTTCTTCTTCTTCTTCTTCATGTTCATATTTTTTTCTCTTGTTCTTCTTCTTATTCATCTTCTTCTTCTGGTTCTTCTTCTTCTTCTGCTTCTTCTTTCTTCTTCTCCTCTTCTTCGTCTTCTTCTTCTTCTCTTCTTCTTCTTCTTCTTCTTCTTCTACTGCTTCTTCTTCTTCTTCTTCTCCTTCATCTTCTTCTACTTCATCATCATCATCA
>JAIUJO010002183.1:60000-62500 GCA_023846275.1 Vanilla planifolia
GTTCTTCTACTTCTACTTCTTTGACTTAATCTTCTTCTTCATCTTCTTCTTCTTCTTCTACTTCTTTTTCATCATCATCATCATCTTCTTCTTCTTCATTAACATTATCATGATCATCTTCTTCTTCTTCTTTCTCTTCTTCTGCTTCATCTTCTTTTTCTTCTGCTTCTTCTTCTTCTTCTTCTTTTTCTCCTCCTTCTTCTACTTCTTCCGATTCTTCTTCTTATTCTTTTTTTCCTTCCTCTTCTTCTTTATTTTCTTCTTCCTCTTTTTACACATCTTCTTCTTTTTCTTCTTCCTCTTGTTCTTCTTGTTGTTGTTCTTTTTCATATTCCTCTTCTTCTTCTTCTTCTTCTTGTTCCTCCTCCTCCTCCACTTTTTATTCTACTTTTTCTTCTTCTTCTCCTTCCCCTTCCTCTTCTTCTTCTTGTCATTCTTCTTCTTGCCCTTCTTGTCCTTATTCTTCTTCTCTTTCTTGCTCCTCTTCTTCAACTTCATCTACATCTTCTTCTTCTTCTTCTTCTTCTTCTTCAACTTTGTCTTCTTCTTCATCTTCTTCTCTTCTTCTTCTTCTTTATCTACATTATCTTGTTCTTCTTCATCTTCTTCAACTTTTTCTTCTTCTTCTTCTTCTTATTCTGCTTCTTCTTGTTCTTCTTATTCTTCTTCTACAACATCTTCTTCTTCTTCTTCTTCTTCTTCTTCTTCTTCTTCTACTTCTTCTTCTTATTCATCTTCTTTTTCTTCTTCATCTTCTTCTTCTTCTTCTTCTTCTTCTTCTTTTCTTCTTCTTCCTCTTCTTCTAATTTTTCCTACCATTCTTTTTCTTCCTCTCCTTCTACTTCTTCATCATCTTGTTCTAATTCTTGTTCTAATTCTTGTTCTTTTTCTTCTTCATCTTCTTCCTCTTCTTCTTCTTCTTCTTCTTCTTCTTCTTCTTATTCTTTCTTCTACTTCTTTTTAATTGTTTTCTTCTATTTCTTCATCCTTTTTTTCATCTCCATCTTCTTCTTCTTCTTCTTTTTCTTCTTCTTCTTCCTCTTCTTCTAATTTTTCCTACCCTTCTTTTTCTTCCTCTCCTTCTACTTCTTCATCATCTTGTTCTAATTCTTGTTCTTTTTCTTCTTCATCTTCTTCCTCTTCTTTTTCTTCTTCTTCTTATTCTTATTCTTTCTTCTACTTCTTTTTAATTGTTTTCTTCTATTTCTTCATCTTCTTTTTCATCTCCATCTTCTTCTTCTTCTTCTTCGCCTACTTCTTCTTCTTCTTCCTTGTCTTCGTTTTCATCATCTTCTTCTTCTTCTTCTTCTTCTTCTTGTTCAACTTCATCTTCTTCTTCTTCTTCTTCTTCTTCTTCTTCCTTTTCTTCTTCTTCTTCTTCTTCTTCTTCAACTTCTTCTTCAACATATACTTCTTCTTCTTCTTCTTCTTCTTCTTCTTCTTCTTCTACTTCACCTTCTTCTTCTTCTTCTTCATCTTTTTCTTCTTCTTCTTTTGCTTTCCCTACTTCTTCTTCTTATTCTTCTTCTTCTTCTTCTTCTTCTTCTTTTCTTCTCCATCTTCTACTTTTTCTTCATCTTCTTCTTCTTCTTCTTCTTCTTTTTCTTATTCTTATTTTCCTTCTTCTTCTTCTTCCTCCTCTTCTTGTTCTTCTTCTTCTTCTTCTTCTTTTACCTCTTCTTCTTCTTCTTCTTCTTCTTCTTCTTCTCATTCTTCTTCTTCTTCTTCTTCTTCTTCTTCTTCTTCTCTTCTTCTAGTACATCTTCTGCTTTTACATCATCTTCTTCTTTTATCTCTTCCTCTTCTGCTTCTTGTTCTTCTTCATCTTCTTCTTCTTCTTATTCTTCTTCTTCTTCTTCTTCTTGTGTTTCCTCTTCTACTTCTTCTTCTTCTTCTTCTTCTTCTTCTTATTATTATTATTATTATTATTCTTTTTTTTTCTTCTTTCTCTTCTTCTACTTCTTCTTCTTCTCCTTCTTCTTCTTTTTCTTTTTCCTCTTCTTCTTTTTCATCTTTTTCTTCTTCATCATCTTCTTTTCCTTCATCTTCTCCTTCTACTACTACTTCTTCTTCTTTTTCTTTTCTTCTTCTTCTTCTTCTTCTTCTTCTACTTCTTCTTCTTCTTCTTCTTCTTCTTCTACTTCTTCATCATCATCTTCTTCTTCTTCTTCCTCTTCTTCTTCTTCTTCTTCTTCTTCTTCTTCTGCTTCCTGTTCTTCTTCTTCTTCTGCTTCCGGTTCTTCTTCTTCTTCTTTTTCTTCTTCTTTTCTTCTTCTTCTTCTTTTTCTTCTTCTTCTTCTTCTTCTTCTTCTTTTTCCTCTTCTTTTTTTTCTCATCTTCTTCTTCATTATCTTCTTCTTTGTCATCATCATCATCATCTTATTATTATTATTATTATTATTATAATTATTATTCTTGTTCTTATTCTTCTTATTCTTCTTTTTCTTCTTCATCTACTACTGTTACTTCTTCTTCTTTTTCTTCTTCTTCTTCTTCTTCT
>JAIUJO010001188.1:5000-7500 GCA_023846275.1 Vanilla planifolia
TCTTCTTTCTCTTCCTCTTTCTCCACTAGTTCCTCTTCTTTCTCTTCTTTTTCTTAATCTTCCTCTTGTTCTTCTTGCTCTTGTTGTTGTTGTTCTTCCTCTTCTTCTTCCTCCTCTTCCTCATTTTTTCTTCTTCTTCTTCCTATTATTCTTCTTTTCATTCCAACCCTTCTTCTTCATCTTCTTCTTCCTCTTCCTCCTCTTCTTCTCTTCCTCTTCTTCTTCTTCCTCTTGTTCTTCCTCTTCTTCTTCTTCTTCTTCTTCTTCTTCTTCCTCTTCCTCTTCATCTTCTTTCTTATCTTCTTCTTCTGCTTCTTCTTTTTCCAAATCTTCCTCGTCATCTTCTTTTTCTTCTTCTTGCTTCTTCTTTTTCTTCTTCTTCTTTCTATTCTTCATCATCTCCTTCTTCCTCATACTCTTCATCTACTTCTTCCTCTTTAGCCTCTTCTTCCTCATCTTCCATCACTTCTAGTTCTTTTTTTTTCCTCTTCTTCTTCTTCTTCTTCTTCTTCTTATTTTTCTATCTCTTCTTCTTCTTCATCTTCTTCTTCTTCTTCTTCTTCTTCCCCTACTTCATCTTCTTCTACTTCTTTTTCTTCTTTTTCTTCTTCTTCTTCTTCTATTTTTTTGTACTTCTTCTTCTTCTTCCTCCACTTGTTCCTTATCTTCCTCTTCTTCTACTTTTTCTACTACTTTTATTTCTTCGTCTTCTTCTTCTTTCTCATCTTCTTCTTGCTCTTCTATCTCTTCTTCCTCATCTTCCTCTTCTTCTTCTTCTTCTTCTTCCTGCTCTTTCTCTTTTTCTTCTTCTTCTTGTTATTCTTCTTCTTCTTTCTTCTTCTTTCTCTTCTTCTTTATCTTGCTCTTCTTCTTTATCTTACTCTTCTTCTTCTTGATCTTCATTTCCTTCTTCTTCTTCTTTTCCTTCTTTTTCATCTTCTTCTTCTTCCTCCTCCTCATGTTGTTCTTTTACTTCTTCTTCTTATTCATCTTCTTCTTCTTCTTCGTTTGCTTATTTTTCTTCTTCAACTTATTTTTTTCTACTTCCTTCCTTTGACTTCCTCTTGTTCCATTTCTTCTTCTTTTACTTCTTCTTCTTCTTCATCATCATCATCATCATCATCTTGTTCTTCTTCTTCATATTCTTCAATTTCTTCCTCTTCTTCTACTTCTTATTCTTCTTCATGCTTCTTCTTCTTCTTCTTCTTCTTCTTTTTCTTCTTCTTCTTCTTCTTCTTCTTCTTCTTCCTCTTCTTTTTCTTCTTATTCCTCTTCTTCTTGTTCTTGCCCTTCTTCTTCTTCTTCTTCTTCTTCTTCTTCTTCTTCTTCTTCTTCTTTTACTAATTTTTCTTCATCTTCTGCCTTCTTTAGTTCGTCATCTACCTCTTCTTCTTCTTCATCTTCCACTTCCTTTTTATTTTCTTATTCTTCTTCTTATTCTTCTTCTTCTTCCTAATCTTCTTCATTTTGTTCTTCCTCTTCTTCTTCTTCTTCTTCTTCCTCCCCTTCTTCTTCTTACTCCCATTCTCTTCTTCTTCTTCTTCCCCTTCATCTTCATCTACTTTTTCTTCTTCTCCTTCTTCTTCTTCTTCTTCTCCTTCCTATTCTTCTTCTTCTTCATCTTCTGCTACCTCCTCTTCTTCTTCTACGACTTGTTCATTTTGAGATTCTTCTTCCCCTTCTTCCAGTTCTTCTTCTTCTTCTTCTTCTCCTTCTTCTTTTAAATCTTCTTCTTCTGCTGCTTCTTATTTTTCTACTCTTCTTCCACTTCTTCATCTTTCCCTTCTTCTACTTCTTCTTCGTCTTCTTCTTCCTCTTATTCCTCTTGTTGTTGTTGTTCTTCTTCTTCTTCAACTTCTTCCTAAACCTCTTCTTCTTCCTAACCTTATTCTTCTTTTTCCACCTCTTCTTCCTCAGCCTCCTCGTCTTCTTCTTCTTCCTCCTCTTCTTCTTTGTTCTCTTCTTCTTCTTCTTTTCTTCTGTCCTTCTTATTCTACTTCTTCTTCTTTATCTTTTTCTTTCCCTTCTTCTTCTTCCTCTTCTTCTTCTTCTTCTTCTCCTTTTTCTTCTTTTACTTCTTCTTCTTCTTCTTCTTCTTTCTCTTTTTCTTCCTCTTCCACTTCTTCTTCTTCTTTTCCTTCTTCCCCATCTTCTTCTTCTTCTTCTTCTTCTTCCTATTCTTCATCCTCTTCATCTTCTTCTTCTTCTTCTTGTGCCTCTACTTCTTCTTCTTCTTCATAATCTTCTTCTTCTTCTTCTTCTTCTTCTTTTTTACTTTTTCTTTTTCTTCTTCTTCCACTACTACAACATCATCATCATCATCATCATCTTCTTCTTTTTCTTCTACTTCTTCTTCTACTTTTACTTATTCTTCTTTTCATTGTTTTCTTCTTCATCATCTTCTTAGTCTTATTCTTCTTTTTGTTTTTATTCTTCTTCTTCTTCCTCCTCTGGTTCCTCATCTTCCACTTCTTCTTCCTCTTCTTCTCCTCCTTCTTCG
>JAIUJO010001188.1:12500-15000 GCA_023846275.1 Vanilla planifolia
TGTCGTTCCTCGTCTTCTATCTCTCATTCTTCTTCCCCATCCTCTCTTTTTTCATCTTCTTTGTCGTCATATTATCCTTCCCCGTCTTCTTCTTCTTATTCATCTTCTAATTCTGTTTCATCTTTCTCTTGTTCTTCTTCTTCTTCTTCTTCTCCTTCTGCTTCATCTTCTACTACCTCATCTTCTTCCTATTGTTCTTCTTCCTTTGCTTCTTCATCTTCTACTTCTTCTTTTTCTTCTTTTTCTTCTCCTTCTTCTTCTTATTCTTCTACCTCTTCTTCTTCTTCTTCTCTTCTTCTTCTTCTTCTCCTTTTAATTTTTCTTCTATTTCTTCTTCTTATTCTTATTCTTCTTCTTCTATTTATTCCTCTATCTCCTCTTCTTCATCTTCTTCTTCTTCTTCTTTTTCTACTTCGCCTTCTCCTTGTTCTTCCTCTTCTCCTTCTTTTTTTTCTTCTTCTTCTTCTCTTTCTCCTTCTTCTCCTTCTTCTTTTTTTCTTCTTCTTCATCATCATCTGCTGCTTCTACTTCAACATCTTCTTCTTCTTCTTCTTCTTCTTCTTCTACTTCTACCTCTTCCTTCTTCTTCTTCTTCTCCTTCCCCTTCTTCTTCTTCGTCTTCTTCTTCTTCTTCTTCCTCTTCTTCTTCCTTCTTCCTTCTACTTCTTCTTATTCATCTACTTCTTCTTCTTCTTCGCCTTCTTCTTCTTCGTCTTTTTCTTCTTCTTCTTTCTTCTTCTCTATTTTCTTCTTTTCTTTCTTCCTCTCCTTTTTCTCCTTCTTCTCCTTCTTCTTCTTCATGTTTATATACTTCATCTTCTTCTTCTTTTCTTCTTCTTCTTCTCCTTCTTGTTTTTCTCTTTATTCTACTCCATGTCATTCTTCTTCTTCTTCTTCATCATCTTCTTCATCTTCTACAGTTTTTTCTTCGTCTTCTTTTTATTCTTCGTGTTCTATGACTTCTTCTCTTCTGCTTCTTCCTCTTCTTCTTCTTCTTCCTCTTCCTCTTCTTTTTCTTCTCCTTCTTCTTCTTTTTCTTCTTCTTCTTCTTCATCATCTTCTTCTTCTTCATCATCATCATCTTCTTCTTCCTCTTCTTCTTCTTCTTCTTCTTCTTCTTCTTTGTCTTCTTCATCATCTTCTTCGTCTTCTTTATCCCCTTCTTCTTCTTCTTCACCTTCCTTTTTTTTCTTCTTCATCTTCTTCTTCGTCTTCTACTTCCCTTCTTTTCCTTCTTCTTCTTGGCCTTCTTGTTCTTCATCTTCTTTGTCTTCTTCTTCTTTTTCTTCTTCTTCTTCTTCCTCTTCTTCTAGTTCTTCTTCTTCTTCTCCTTCTTCTTCTTCTTCTTCTTCTTCTTTGTCTTCTTCTTCTTCTTCTTCTTATTCTTCTTTCTCTTCTTCTTCTTCTTCTTCTTCTTCTTCTCATTCTTCTTCAACTTCTTCTTCTTCTTCTTCTTCTTCTTCTTCTTCTTCTTCTTCTTGTTATTCTTCATTTCGTTTTTCTTGTTCTTCTTCTTCTTCTTTTTCTTCTTCTAATTCTTCTTCTTCTTCTTCTTCTTCTAATTCTTCTTCTTCTTCTTCTTCTTCTTCTTCTAATTATTCTTCTATTTCTTCTTCTTCCTCTTCTTCTTCTTCAATTTCTTCTTCTAATTCTTCTTCTTTGTCTTCTTCTTGTTCTTCTTCTACAACATCCTTCATCTTTTTCTTTCTTCTTCTTTTCCTTCTTCTTCTTCCTTTTCTTCTTGATCTTCTTCTTCTTCATCATCTTCTTCTTCTTCTTCTTATTCTTCTTCTTCATCTTTTTCTACATCGTCCCCTTGTTCTTCCTCTTATTCTCCATCTTGTTCTTCTCCTCCTCCTTCTTCTTCTTTTTAATCTTCATCTTCTTCTTCTTCTTCTTCTTCTTCTTTTACTACTACTTTACTTCTACTTCTTCTTCCTCTTCTTCTTCTTCTTTTTGTTCTTCTTCTGCTTCATCTTCTTCACCTTCATTTTCTTCTTTTCCCTCTTCTTCTTCTTATTCTTCTTCTTCCTCTTCATTGTCTTCAACTTCTACTTTTCCTTCCTCTTCATCGTCTTCACCTTCTACTTCTCCTTCCTCTTTTACTTCTTCTTTTCCTTCGTCTTGTCCTTCCTTTTCTACTCTGACTGCTTCTTCTTTTTCTTTTTCTTCTTCTTCTTCTTCTACTTCGTGCACCTCGTCTTCTTCAAATTATTTTTCTTTTTCTTTTTCTTCTTCTTCTTCTTCTCTGTCTTCTTCCTCTCCATCTTCTTGTTTTTCTTCTTCTTCTCCTTCTTCTTCATCATCTTCTTCCTCTCCTACCTCGTCTTCTTCTTCTTCTTCTTCACATTCTACTTCCTCTTCTTCTTCTTCTTCTTCTTCTTCTCCTCCTTCTTTTCTTCTTCATTTACTTTGCCTTCTTCATCATCATCTTCTTCTTCATCTAATTCTTCTACTTCTTATTCTAACTTCTTTTTCTTCTTCTTCATTTTCTTCTTCA
>JAIUJO010001188.1:20000-22500 GCA_023846275.1 Vanilla planifolia
TTCTTGTCCTTCCTCTTTTTCTCCTTCTTCGTCATCATCTTCTCCTTCCCCATTTTCTACTTTTTCTTCGTTTTCTCCTTCTTCTTCACCTTCATCTCAATCCTCTTCTTCTTCTTCTTCTTCTACTTCTCCTTCTCCTTCTTCTTCTTCATCTTCTTCTTCCTCTACTTCTTCTAATTCTTCTTCTTCCTCATCTTCTTCTTCTTCTACTACTTCTTCTTCTTGTTCTTCTTCTCCTTCGTCTACTTCTGCTTTTTCTTCCTCTCTTCTTCTTCTTCTTCCTCTCATTCTTCTTCTTCTTCTTCTTCCTGCCTCTTCTTCCTCTTGTTCGTCTTCTTCTTCGTCTTCATCTACATCGTCTTTTCTTCTTCTTCATCACCATCATCTTCTTCTTCTTCTTCTGTATTTTCTTCTTCAATTTCTTCTTCTTCTTCTTCATCTTCTTCTTATTTCTTCTTCTTCTTCTTCATCTTCTTCTTCTTCTTCCTTTTCTTCATCTTCCCCTTGTTCTTCATCTTCCCCTTCTTCTTTTTTCGTCTTCTGCTTCTGCTTCTCCTTCTTCTTCTTCTTCTTCTTCTTCTTCTTCTTCTTCTTTTTCTTCTTCTCCTTCTTCTTCTTCTTCTTTCTTCTTCTTCTTCCTCCTTCTTTCACTTCTTCTTCTTCTTCTTCTTTTATTATTATTATTATTCTTCTTCTTCTTTTACTTCTTCTATTTCTTCCTTTTTTTTACTTCTACTACTGCTTCATCTTCTTCTTTTACTTCTTCTACTTCTTATTCTTCTTCTTCTACTACTACTTCTCCTTCTTAATTTAATTCTTCCTCTTCTTCTTACTTTTTTCTTCTTCTTATTCTTCTTCTTCTTGTTCTTCTTCATGTTCTTCTTTTTCCTCTTCTTCTTCTTCTCCTTCTTCTACTTCTTTGCCTTCTTCTTCTTCCTCTTCATGTTCTTCTTCTCCTTCTACTTCTTCCTCTTCCTCTTCTACTTCTTCTTCTTCTCCTTCGTCTTCTCCTTCCACTTCTTCTTCGTCTTCTTGTTCTTTTCTTCTTACTCTTCATATTTATATTCTTCTTCTTCCTTCTTCGTCATCTTCTTCTTCTTCTTCCTACTCCTCTTCTTCTTATTCTTCTTCTTTTCCTACAACATCTTCTTCTACTTCTTTTCTGTATTCTTTTTCTCTGCCTTCTTCTCCTTCTTGTTCTTCTTCATTTGCCTTGTCTTTTTCTCCTTCTTCTTCTTCTTCTTCTTCTTCTTCTAATTCTTCTCCTACTACTACTACTACTTCTTCTTCTTCTGCTTCTTCATCTTCGACTTCTTTATCATCATCTTCTTCTTCTTTTTCTACTTCTTCTTCTACTACTTCTTCTCCTTTTTTTCTTCTTCTTCTACTTCTTCTTCTTCCTCTTCTTCTTCTTCTTCTTCTTCTCCGTCTTTTTCTTCTGTTTTATCATCCTTCTTCTTCTCCATTTTCAGCCTTCTTCTTCTTCTAGTTGTTCATCTTGTTCTTCTTCTTTTACTAATACTACTACTTCATGTTTTTCTTCTCCTACTTTTTCATCATCATCATCTTCTTCTTCTTCTTCTTCTTATTATTCTTCTCCTTCTTCATCTTCTTCTACTTCTTCTTCTTCTTCATCCTTTTCTTCTACTTCTTGTTGTTGTTGTTCTTCTTCTTCTTCTTCTTCTTCTTCTTCTCTGTCTTCTTCTTATTATTGTTATTTTTATTTTTCGACTTATTTTTCTTTTTCTTCTTCTCCTTGTCCTTCTCCTTCTATTTGCGCTTCTTCTTCTTGTTCATCTTCTTCTTTTTCTGCTTATTCTTCTTCAACTTCGTCTTCTTCTTCTTCTTCTTCATCTTATTCTTTTCCTCCTTCTCCTTCATTCTCTCTTTCTAATTCTTCATCTTCTTCTTGTTCTTCTTCAGCATCTTCTTCTTCTTCGTATTCTTCTTCTTCTGCTTTTTCATCCCTTCCTTCTTTTTCTTCTACTCCTTTTTTTATCTTCTTTTTCTTGTTCTTCTTCTTCTTTTTCTTCTACTTCTACTTCTTCTTCTTCTTCTTCTTCATCTTAATCACATTCTTCTTGTTCTTCTTCTCTTTCTCTTCTTCCCCCTTCTTCAAATTGCTCTTCTTCTTCTTCTTACTTTTTTTTCTTCTTTTTATTCTATGTTTTCTTCTTCATCTTCTTTTTCCTCTTCTTCTTCTTTTTCTTCTTCTTCTCCTTCTCCTTCTTCTTCTTCTTCTTCTTCATCTTCTTCTTCTTCTTCTTCTTCTCTATATTCTTCTTCTCCTTCTTTTCCTTTCTTTTATTCTTCTTCTTCTTCTTGTTCTTCTTCTTCTTCCTCTTATTCTTCTCCTTCTTCGCCTGCTTCATCTTCTTATTCTTCTTCATCTTCTCTATTTGTACTTCTTATTCTTCCTCTTCTTCTTCTTCTTCTATACCTCCTCCTTATTCTTCTTATTCTTCTTCCTCTTCTTCATCAACAGCATGATCACTTTCTT
>JAIUJO010001188.1:30000-42500 GCA_023846275.1 Vanilla planifolia
CTTCTTCTTCTTGGTCTTTTTCTTCTTTTTCTTCTACTTCTTGTTCTTCTTCTTCTTCTTCTTCTTCTTCTTCTTTTTCTTCTACTTCTTCTCCTTCTTCATCTCCTTCTTCATATTCTTCTTCTTCTTCTTCTACTATCCCGCATTTTCATTTTCTTCTTCTTACAAATCTTCTTCTTGTTCTTCTTCTTCTTCTTACCCCTCTTTTTCTTCTTCTTCCACTTCTTTTTATACTTTTTCTTCTTCTACTTATTCCTCTCGTTCCTCATCACCGTCTTCTTCATCTTCCTCTCCCACTTATTCTTCTCCACTTACTTCTTCTTTCCCCTCTTCTTCTTCTTCTTGTTGTTCTTTCCACTTCTTCCTCATCTTCCGCTGCTTCTTCTCTCCTTCTTCTTCCTCTTCTTCTTCTTTCTGTTCTTTCTCCTCCACTTCTTCTTCTTCATTTCTTCTTCTTGTTCTGCTTCTTCTTCTTTTTCCTTTTCTTCTTCTTCCCTCTCCTTCTTCTTCCTCTTCTTCTTCTTCATCTTCTTATTCTTAATCTTATTCTTTCCTTTCTTCTTCTTCTTCTTCTACTTCTTCTTCCTCCTCCTCCTGCTCCTCTTTTTCTCCATCTTGTTCTTCTTCTTCTTTTTCTTCTTCCCTTTTCCATCTTCTTCTTCTTCTTCCCTTTTCCATCTTCTTCTTCTTCTTTTTCCTTAACTCTTCTTCTTTTTCTTCTCTTTCTTCTTCTTCTTCTTCTTCTTCTTCTACTACTACCAGTACTACTATTACTACTTTTTTCTCACTTCATCTTCTTATTCTTCCCCTTTTATTTCTCCTTGTTCTTGTTGTTCTTCTTCTTCTACTACTTCTACTTTTTTCTTCTTCTACTTCTTTTCCTTCTCTTTTTCTTCTTCTTCTTTTTCTTTTACTTCTTCTTCTTCTTAATCTTCTTCCTGTTTTTCTTCTTTTTCTTCTTCTTCTTCTTCCTCTTCTTCTTCTTCTTCCTTTTGCACTACTTCTTTTTCCTACTCTACCTCCTCTTCATCCTCTTCTTCTTCATCTTCTTCTTCCACTTCTTTTTGCTCTTCTTCTTCTGCTATTACTTCATATTTTTCTTCTTCTTCCTCCTCATCTTCTTCCTCTTCTTTTTCCTTTACTTGCACTTCTTCATCTTCTTCTTCTTCTTCTTCTCTTTTTTGTTCTTCTTCTTCTTCTTCTTCTACCTCATCCTCCTCTACTTCTTCATCCTCTTCTTCTTCTTCTTCCTCCTCAGCTTCATCTTCTTCTTCTTGCTCTTCTTCCTCGTCTTCCTCATCTTCTTCTTCTTTTTCTTCTTCTTCTATCTCTTCTTCTTCTTCTTCCTCCACTTCTTCTTTCGCTTCTTCTTGTTTTTCATCTTCTTCTTCTTCTTCCTCCTCTTCTTCTTCTTCTTCTTCTTTTCCTTCTTTTTTTTCATCTTCTTCAATTTGAATTTCTTATTCTTCTTCTTAATACTCTTGTTAGTCCATTTTCCTCTTCTTCTTCTTCCTCTACTTCTTCTTTTTTCTCTTCTTCCTCTTGTTGTTGTTGTTCTTCTTCTTCTACCTCATCTCCTTAGTTCTTCTTCCTCTTCTTCCTCATCTTTTTCTTCTTCTTCATCTTCTTCTTATTCCACTACTTCTTCATCTTCTTTTTCTCTTTCTTCTCCTTCTTCTTCTTCTTCTTCTTCTTAAAAAATATTCTTTATCTTCTTCTTCTTCTCTTTCTAATTCTTCTACTTCTTCTTCATCCTCTTATTCTTCTTCTTATTCTTATTCTTTTGTTCTTCTTCCTCTTCCTCTTTCTCTTCGTCTTCTTCTTCTTCTTCTTCTTCATCTTCTTTCCTCATCATCTTCTTCCTCTTCTTTTCTTCTTATTTTTCTTCTTCTATTTTTTCTTCTTCTTTTTCATCTACTTTTTCTTCTTCCCCTTCCTCTTCATCTTTTTCTTCTTCTTCTTCTTCCTATTCTTCCTCTTCCTTTTCTTCTTCTTCTACTCTTCTTCTTCTTCTTCTTCTTTTCCTTCTTCTTCTTCTACTCCTTCGACATCTTCTTCTTGTTCTTCTTCTTCTTCTTCTCTTACTTTTTCTTCATTTTAGCCTTCTTTTTTTTACTTCTTCTTCTTTGATTTCTTCATGTTTATCTTCTTCTTCCTCTGCTTCTTCTTCTTTCCACTTCCCTCTTCATCTTCCTCTTCCTCTTCCTCTTCTTCTTCATCTTCTTCGTCGTCTTCTTCTTCTTCTTCTTCTTCTTCTTCGACTTCCTTCTTCTTTCTTCTTCCATCTTCCTCCTTCCTTTGTTCTACTTATTTCTTCCATCTTCCTTCTTCCATCTAAAGTCTTCTTTCCTCTTTCTTCTTTCTACCTTTTTTCTATTTTTTCTTCCACTTCAACTTCTTCTTCTTCCTCCTCATCTTCTTCCTTATCTTCTTCTTCTTCTTCTTCTTCTTTATCCTCTTCTTCTTCTTTCTATTCTTCTTCTTCTTTTCTTCTTTGCTTTCTCATCATCTTCTTCTCCCTTTTCTCTTCTTCTTCTTCTTTCTCTTCTTCTTCTTCCTCTTCCTCTTCCTCTTCTTGTTCTTGTACTTCTTCATCTTTTTTATCTGCGTCTTCTTCTTCTTTAATTTCTTCTTTTTCTTTTTCTAATTCAACTTCTTTTTCTTCTTCTTCTTCCTCCTCATGCACTTGTTTTTCTTTATCTTCATTTTCTTCTTTTTTTTCTACTTCTTTTAACTTTTCATCATCATCATCTTCTTCTTCTTCTTCCTCTTCATCATCTTCTTCTTCTTCTACTTCTTCTTGCAGTTTCTCTTTGACTTCTTTTACTTCCACTTCTTCTGCTTCATCTTCCTCTTCCTTGTCCTCTTCTTTTTATTCATCTTCTTCTACTACTACTAGTACTTCATCTTCTTCTACTTGTACTTCTTTGTCATTCTTTTTCCTCATCTTCTACTTTTTCTTTTTCGTATCCTTCCTCTTCTTCTTCTTTTGCTACCACTTCTTCCCTATTGCTCTTGTTCCTCATCATCTTCTACCTTTTCTTCTTCTTTTGCTTCCACTTCTTCCTTTTGCACTTCTTCCACGTCTTCTTCTCTATAGTTCCTCTTCTTTCTTTGCTTCTACTTTCTCTTCTTTTTCTTCTCTTTCTCTTCTTCTTCTTGTTCTTCTTCTTCTTCTTGTTCTTCTGCTACTTCTTTTTCTTTATCTTCTTTCTCTTTTTCTTTCTCTTCTTCCTCCTCTAATTCTTCCTCTTCTTCCCCTTCTTCTTCTTCCTCCTCGTCCTCATCTTTTCTTCTTCTTATTCTACTACTACAACTACTTTTTTTTCTTCTTCTTCTTCATCTTTTTCCTCTTCTCTTACCTCTTGTTATTCTTCTTCATCTTCCTCTACTTCTTCGTCTTGTTCTTCTTCAACTTCTTCTTCTTCTTCTTCTTCTTCTTCTTCCTCCACTTCTTTCACTTCTTCCTTTTCTTCCTCTTCGTCTTCTTCTTCCTCTTCCTCATCTTCTTATGTTCTTCTTTCTCTTCTTCTTCTTCTTCTTCCACTTCTTCTTTTTCTTCTTCTTCCTCCTCTTCTTCTTTTTCTTCTCTCTTCTTCTTCCCTTTCTTCTTCATCATCTTCTTCTTCTTCTTCTTCTTCTTCTTCTTCGTCATCTTCTTCTTCTTCTTTTTCCTCTTCTACTTCTGCTTCTTCTTCCCCTTCTTCTTCTTCTTCCCCTTTCTCTTCTTCTTCTTCTTCTTCTTCTTTTTCTTTTGCTTCCTCTTCTTCTTGTACTACTTTTTCTACTTCTAATTCTTCTTCTTCCTTCTCTTGTTCCCCATCTTTCTCTACTTCTTCTTCTTGTTCTTTTTCTTCCTCTTTTTTCACTTCCTCTTCTTTCTCTTCTTCTTCTTCTTATTCTTCCAAAACTTCTTCTTGCTCTTCTTCCTCATTTTCTACTTCTTCTTCTTCTTCTTCCTATTCCTCTTCTTTTTCTTCCCCTTTCTCTTCTTCTTCATCATCTTCTTCTTCTCATTCCTTTTCTACTTCTTCCTTTTCTTTTTCTTCTTCTTTCTTTTCTTCATCTTCCTCCACTTCTTCTTTTTCTTATTCTTCTTCTTCCTCTTCTTCTTATTCTTCTTCTTCCTATTATTCCTTTTCTTCTTCTTCTTCTTCTTCTCCTTCTTCTTTCCTTCCTCTTCGTCCTCTTTGTCTTCTTCTCCTTCTTCTTTTTCTTCTTACCCTTCTTCTTCTTCTTTTTCTTCTTTCTCCTCAACTTCTTCTTCTTCTTGTTCTTTTTCTTCTCTTATTACTGCAACATCTTCTTCTTCTTCGAGTTCTTCTTCATCTTTTTATTTTTCTTTTTCTTCTACTACAACTATTTCTTTTTTTTCTACTTCTTTTTCTCCTTCTTCATCATCAACTTCCTTTTATTGTTTTTCTTCATCTTCTTCATCTTCTTCTTCTTCTTCTACTACTACTACTTCTTTTCTTCTTCTTCTTCCTGTTCCTCCTCTTATTCTTTTTCCTCTTGCTCTTTCTCCTCTAGTTCCTCTACTTTCTCATCTTCTACTTTCTCTTCTTTTTCTTCTTCATCCACTTGTTCTTCTTGCTCTTCTTCTTCTTTTTATTCTTCTTCATCTTCTTCTTCTTCTTCTTCTCCCTCATATACCTTTTCTTCTTCTTCTTCTTATTTATCCTCTTCTTTCTCTTCTTCTCCTTCTTCTTCTTCTTACTCATCCTCTATTTCTCTTCTTCTTCATCTTCTTCCTCTTCTTCTTCTTCTTCCTCTTCTTCTTCCTCTTCTTCTTCTTCTTCTTCTTCCTATTTCTCTACTTCTTCTTCCTCATCATCTTCTTCTGCTTCTTCATTTTCCTAATCTCCCTCGTCCTCTTTTTCTTCATCTACTTCCCGTTTCTTCTTCTTCATCTTCTACTACTTCTTCTTCTAGCTATTCTTCTTCTTCTTCTAGTTTTTCTCCTTCTACTTCTTCTTCATGTTCCACTGCTTCTTCTTCTTCTCCTTGTTCTTCCCCTTCTTCTTCTTGACTTTCTTCTTATTCTTCTTTTCCCTTCTTTTTCTTCTTCTTTTTATACTTCTTCTTTTTCTTCCTCCTCTTGTTTGTCATCATACTCTTATTCATCTTCCTCTCTCACTTCTTCTTCTTCCTCTTCTTCTTGTTTCCTTTCTTCATCTTCTTCTTCTTCTTCTTCTTCTTTTTCTTATTTTTTCTTATCTTCTTCATGTTCTTCTTTAACTTATTCCTCATCTGCCTCTTCTTCTTCCTTTTCTTCTTCTTCCTCTTCTTCTTCTTCATCTTCCTCTTTTTCTCCTACTTCTTCATCTTCTTCTTCTTCCTCCTCGTCTTCTCCTTCTTCCCTTTCTTCTTCTTCTTCTTCCCCTTCTCCTCCTTGTTCCAATTCTTCTCCATACTTTTCTTCTCGTTCCTCTTGTTCTTCTTCTTCTTCTTCTTTTTCTTGTTCTTTTTTTTCTTCTTTTTCTTCTTCTTTCTCCTCTTCTTCTTCTTCTTCTTCTACTTTTCTTCTTTACCTTCATCTTCTTCTTCTTCTTCTTTTTCCTCAACTTCTTCTTCTTCTTTCTTCATCTACTTCTTCTTCTTCTTCTTCCTCATCTTCTTCTTCTTTCAGTTCTTCTTCTTCTTCTTCTTCATCTTCTTCTTCTTCATCTTCTTCTTCTTCTTCTTCCTTTTCCCTTCTTCTTCTTCTTCTTCTTCTTCCTCTTCATCATCCTCTTCTTCTTCTTCTTCTGCCTCCTCCTCTTCTTCTTCTTCTTCTTCTTCTTCTATTTCTTCAACTTCTTCTTTTCTTCTTCTCTTCTTCTTCTTCTTCTTCTTCTTCTTCTTCTTCTTCTTCTCATTCCTCTACTTCTTCTTCCTCTTTGTCTTCTTCTGCTTCTTCTACTTCATCATCTTCATCTTCATCTTCATCTTCTACTTCTTCTTCTTCTTCTTCTTTTTATTCTTTTTCTTTTTCTTCTTTTTCTACTTCCAGTTCCTCTTTGCCTTCTTCTTCCTCTTACTCTTCCTTTTCCTCTTCGTCTACCACTACCTCTTCTTCATCCTTTTCTTCTTCTTCTTCTTCCTTGTTCAACTATCCTTCTTCCTTTGCCCATCTTATTTCTTCCATCGTCCTTCTTTATTCTTTCCTCCTTACTTCTATATTCCTACTTCTTCCATCTTCTTTCATCCATCCTCTTTCTCCTTTCTTCTTTCTTCTTCTTCTTCTTCTACTACTTCTTCTTCCTCATCATCTTCTTCTTCTTCTTCCTCCACTTCTTCTTCTTCTTCTTCTTCTTCTTTCCCTTCTTCTTCTTCTTGTTCTTCTTCTTCCTCTCCTTCTTCTTCCTATTCTTCTTCTTCTTCTTCTCTTCTTATCATTCATCCTCTCCTTCTTCTTCCTCCTCTTCTTCTTCATACTCTTCTTCTTCTTCTTCTTCTTTTTCTTCTTCTTCTTCTTCTTCTTCTACTTCTACTTCTTCTTTTTCTTCTTCCTCATCTTCTTCTTCATCTTCTTTTTCCTTAACTTCTTCTTGTTGTTTTTCTTCTTCTTCTCTTATTACTACAACATCTTCTTCTTCTTCGAGTTCTTCTTCATCTTCTTCTTTTTCTTTTTCTTTTACTGCAACTATTTCTTCTTTTTCTACTTCTTTTTCTCCTTCTTCTTCTTCTTCATCATCAACTTCCTTTTATTCTTCTTCTTCATGTTCATCATGTTCATCTTCTTCTTCTTCTATTACTACTCCTTTTCTTCTTCTTCTTTCTCTAATTCTTCTTCCTCTTGCTCTTTCCCCTCTAGTTCCTCTACTTTCTAATCTTCTACTTTCTCTTCTTTTTCTTCTTCTTACACTTGTTCTTCTTGCTCTACTTCTTCTTCTTCTTCTTCATCTTCTTCTTCTTCATCTTCTCCCTCATATACCTCTTCTTCTTCTTCTTCCTCTTATTTATCCTCTTCTTTCTCTTCTTCTCCTTCTTCTTCTTCTTACTCTTCCTCTTTTTCTCTTCTTCTTCTTCTTCCTCTTCTTCTTCTTCCTCCTCTTTTTCTTCCTCTTCTTCTTCTTCTCCCTATTTCTCTACTTCTTCTTCCTCATCATCTTCTTCTGCTTCTTATTTTTCCTCATCTCCCTCGTCCTCTTCTTCTTCATCAACTTCCCGTTTCTTCTTCTTCTTCTTCTTCTTCTTTTTATTCTTCTTCTTCTAGTTCTTCTCCTTCTACTTCTTCTTGTTCCCTTACTTATTCTTCTTCTCCTTGTTCTTCCCCTTCTTCTTCTTGTCTTTATTCTTCTTCTTTCCCTTCTTTTTCTTCTTCTTTTTATACTTCTTCTTCTTGTTCTTCTGTCTCTTGTTTGTCATCATCCTCTTCTTCATCTTCTTCTCTCACTTCTTCTTCTTCCTCTTCTTCTTGTTTCCTTTCTTCATCTTCTTCTTCTTCTTCTTCTTCTTCTTTTTATTCTTCCTTATCTTCTTCATGTTCTTCTTTAACTTCTTCCTTAACTACCTCTTCTTCTTCCTTTTCTTCTTCTTCCTCTTCTTCTTCTTCATCGTCCTCTTTTTCTCCTACTTCTTCATCTTCTTCTTCTTCCTTCTCGTCTTCTCCTTCTTCCCTTTCTTCTTCTTCTTCGTCTTCTCCTCCTTGTTGCAGTTTTTCTCCATACTTTTCTTCTCTTTCCTCTTATTCTTCTTCTTCTTATTCTTATTCTTATTCTTCTTTTTCTTCTTTTTCTTCTTCTTTCTCCTCTTCTTCTTCTTCTTCTTCTTCTTCTTCCTTTCTTCTTTGCCTTCATTTTATTCTTCTTCTTCTTTTTCCTCAACTTCTTCTTCTTTTTTCTTCATCTACTTCTTCTTCTTCTTCCAGTTCTTCTTCTTCTTCTTCTTCCTCTTCCTTTCTTCTTCTTCTTCTTCTTCTTCTTCTTCTTCTTCTTCCTCTTCATCATCCTCTTCTTCTTCTTCTTCTTCTTACTCTTCCTCTTTTTCTCTTCTTCTTCTTCTTCCACTTCTTCTTCTTCTTCCTCTTTTTCTTCCTCTTCTTCTTCTTCTTCTCCCTATTTCTCTACTTCTTCTTGCTCATCATCATCTTCTTCTTCTTCTTTTTCCTCATCTCCCTCGTCCTCTTCTTCTTCATCAACTTCCCATTTCTTCTTCGTCTTCTTCTTCTTCTTCTTCTTCTTCTTCTTCTTCTTCTTCTTGCTATTCTTCTTCTTCTAGTTCTTCCTTCTACTTCTTCTTCTTGTTCCCTTACTTATTCTTCTTCTCCTTGTTCTTCCACTTCTTCTTTTTGTCTTTATTCTTCTTCTTTCCCTTCTTTTTTTTTCTTTTTATACTTCTTCTTCTTATTCTTCCTCCTCTTGTTCGTCATCATCCTCTTCTTCATCTTCCTCTCTCACTTCTTCTTCCTGCTCTTCTTCTTGTTTCCTTTCTTCATCTTCTTCTTCTTCTTTTTATTCTTCCTTATCTTCTTCATGTTCTTCTTTAACTTCTTCCTTAATTACCTCTTCTTCCTTTTCTTCTTCCTCTTCTTCTTCTTCATATTCCCCTTTTTCTCCTACTTCTTCATCTTCTTCTTCTTCCTTCTCGTCTTCTCCTTCTTCCCTTTCTTCTTCTTCTTCTTCCTCTTCTCCTCCTTGTTCCAGTTCTCCGTACTTTTCTTCTCTTTCCTCTTGTTCTTTTTCTTCTTCTTATTCTTATTCTTCTTTTTCTTCTTTTTCTTCTTTTTCTTCTTCTTTCTCCTCTTCTTCTCTTCTTCTTCTTCTTCTTCTTCTTCTTTTCTTTGCCTTCATCTTCTTCTTCTTTTTCTTTTTCCTCAACTTCTTCTTTTTCTTCTTTCTTCATCTACTTCTTCTTCTTCATCTTCCTCATCTTCTTCTTCTTCCAGTTCTTCTTCTTCTTCTTCTTCCTCTTCCTTTCTTCTTCTTCTTCTTCTTCTTCCTCTTCTTCTTCCTCTTCATCATCATCTTCTTCTTCTTCTTCTTCTTCTTCTTCTTTTTCTACTTCTTCTTCTTCTTCTTCTTCATCTATTTCTTCTACTTCTTCTTTTCTTCTTTTTCTTCTTTTCTTCTTCTTCTTCTTCTTCTTCTTCTTCTTCTTCCTCTTCGTCTTCTTCTACTTCTTCTTCTACTTCATCATCTTCTTCTTCATCTTCTACTTCTTCTTCTTCTTCTTCTTCTTTTTCTTTTCATTCTTTTTCTTTTTCTTCTTTTTCTGCTTCTAGTTCCTCTTTGCCTTCTTCTTCCACTTACTCTTCCTTTTCGTCTTCGTCTACCACTACCTCTTCTTCATCCTCTTCTTTTTCTTCATGTTCCTTCTTTAACCATCCTTCTTCCTTTGCCCATCTTATTTCTTCCTTCATCCTTCTTTATTCTTTCCTCCTTACTTTTATATTCCTACTTTTTCCATCTTCTTTCATCCATCCTCTTTCTCCTTTCTTCTTTCTTCTTCTTCCTTCCTCTTCTTCTACTTCTACTTCTTCTTCCTCATCATCTTCTTCTTCTTCTTCTTCATCTTCTTCTTCTATTTCCTCCACTTCTTCCTCTTCTTCTTTCCCTTCTTCTTCTTCTTCTTCTTCTTTTTCCTCTCCTTCTTCCCATTCTTCTTCTTCTTCTATCTTCTTCTTCTTCTTCTCCTCTTCTTATCACTCATCCTCTTCTTCTTCTTCTTCTTCTTCTTCTTCATACTCTTCTTCTTCTTCTTCTTCTTCTTTTTCTTCTTCTTCTTCTTCTTCTACTTCTACTACTTCTTTTTCTTCTTCCTCATCTTCTTCTTCATCTTCTTTTTCCTCAACTTCTCCTTCCGCTTCTTCTTTTTGTTCTTCTTCTTCTTGTTCATCTTCATCTTCTTCTTTTTCTTCTTCTTCGTCTTCTTCTACTTCTTCTCCTTTTGCTACTTCTTCTTCGTCTTGTTCTTCATTTTCCTCTTCTTTTCTTCCCCCTCTTCATCTACTTCTTCTTATTATTATTATTCTTCTTCTTCCTCATCTTTTTCCTCTTCTTCTTCTTCTTTTTTTTGTCATCTATTCTTCTTCTTCTTCTCTTCTACTTTTTCTTCTTCTTCTACTTCTTCTTCTTCTTCTTCTTCCACTTCTTCTTTGTCTCATCCTTCTTCCCCTTCTTCTTCTTCTTCTGCTTCTTCCTCTTATTCTTCTACTTTCTCTTCTTATTCTTCATCTTGTTCTGTTTCTTCACCTTCTTCTTCTGCTTCTTCTTCTTTTTCTTCTTCTTTCCTTACTTTTTCGTCTTCTTCTTTTTTTCAACTTCTTCTTCTTCCTCCTCCTATTCTTCATCTTCCTCTTCCTCTTCTTCCTTTTAATATTCTTTTCCATCCTCTTCTTCTTCATTATCTTCTTCCACTTCTTCTTATTCCTTCGTTCTTCCTAATCTTCCTCTGATTCTTCTTCCTCTTCTTCCTCTTCTTCTTCTTCTTCTTCTTCCTCTTCTTCTCCTTCTTCCATTTCTTCTTCTTCTTCTTCTTGTTTTTCCAATTCCTCTTCTTCTTCTTCTTCTTCTATCTCTTTTCCCTCATCTTCCTCGTCTTCTTCTTCTTCTTCTTGTTTCTACTACTTCTTCATTTTCTTCTTCATCTTTCTCTTCTTCTTCTTCTTCTTCTCCCTCTTCTTCATCTTTATCTTCTTCTTCTTCAAATTATTTTTCTTCTTCTTCTTCTTCCTCTTCTTCTTCTTTTTCTACAACCTCTTCCACTTCTCATTCTTCTACTTCTTCCTCTTCCTCTTCATGTTCTTCTTCCACTTCTTCCTCATCTTCCTCTTCCTCTTCTTCTTCTTCTCCTACATTTCTCCTCTTCTTCTTCTTCTTCTTCTCCTTCTCCTTTTTCTTGTTATTCCTCATCATCAACATCATCATCATCTTCTTCTTCTTCTTCTTCTTCCTCTTATGCTTCCTCTTCTTCTTCTTCTTCTTCTTTTTATTCTTCCTCTTCTTCTTTCTCCTCCTCTTCTTCTCCTTCTTCTTCTTCTTCTTCTTCTTCTTCTTCATAATTTTTCTCATCTTTTTCTTCCTCTTTTCTTCTTCTTCTTCGTCTTCTTCTTCCTCTTTGTCTTCTTCTTCTTCTTTTTGTTAATCTTCGTCTTCATCATCATCATCATCATCTTCTTCTTCTTCTACTACTACTACTTCTTGTTCTACACTATCTTCTCCTTCTTCTTTTTATTCCACTTCTCTTTTTTCCCTTCTTCGTCTTCTTCTTCTTCTTCTTCTTGCTCTTCTTCCTCTTCTTCTTTTTCTTCTTCTTCTTCTGTTTCCTCTTCCTCTACTTTTTTTGCTTGTTCTTCTTCTTTTTCTTCTACTTCTTCTTCTTCTTCTCTTCATCTTCTTTTTCTTCTTCTTTTCTTCTTTTTTGACTTCTTTTTCCTTATCTTCTTATTCTTCTTATGATTCCTTTGCTTCTTCTTCTTCTACTTCTTTTAATTCTTCTTTTTCTTCTTTATCTTCTTTTTCTTTATCTTCGACTTCTTCTTCCTCTTCTTCTTATTCTTCCACCTTCACTTTGTCTTCTTCTTCCTCTTCTTCTTCCTCTTTCTCTTCCTCTTCCTTTTCTTCATCATCATCATCATCTTCTTCTTCTTCTTCTTCTTCTTCTTTCTTCCTTCTTCCATCTCCCTTCTTTTATCATCCTTCTTATTTCTTCCTTCTTCCTTCTTCCTTCTTCCTTCTTCTTTCTTCCTACTGCCTTCTTCTTTCTACCTTCTTCTTTCTACTTTCTTCATTCTTCTTTCTCCTTCTTTATTCTTCTTCTTGCTCTTCTTCTTCTTCTTCTTCATCATCATCTTCCTCATCATCATCTTCTTCTTCATCCTCCTCCTCTTCCTCCACTTCTTCTTCTTCTTCTTCTTCCTTTCTTGCTTTTTCTTCTTCTTTTTTTTCAACTTCTTTTTCTTCTTCCTTCTCCTCTTACTATTCCTCATCTTCCTCTTCTTCTGCTTAATCTTCTAGTTATTTTTGTTCCTCTTCTTTTTCTTTCTCTTCTTCCTCTTCTTCTTATTCCTCATCTTCCTCCTTATCTTCTTCTTGTTCTTCTTCCTCTTCTTCCTCTTCTTCCTCTTCTTCTTCTTCTTCTTCTTCTTCTTCCTCTACTTCTTCCTTTTTTTTCTTCTTCTTCTTGTTCTTCCTCTTCCCCTTCCTCTACTTCTTCTTCCTTATCATCATCTTCTTCTTTTATCTCTTTTTCAACATCTTCCTCATCTTCTCATTCTTCTTCTTGTTTTTGCTTCTTTTTATTATTCTTCTTTTTTTCTTCTTCTTTTTCTTCTTTCTCTTCTTTTTCCTCTTCTCCTTCTTCTCCTTCTTCATCTTTTTCTTCTTCTTTTTCATCATCATCTTCTTTTTCATCATCATCATCTTCTTCTTCTTCTCCTACAACTTTTACTACTTTTTCTTCATCTTCTTCTTCTTTTCAACTTCCTATTCTTCATCCTCCTCCTCCTGTTCCTCATCTTCCTCTTCTTCTTATTCCTCTTCTTCTCCTTCTTCTTCGTCTTCTTATTCTTTCTCTTC
>JAIUJO010001188.1:50000-57500 GCA_023846275.1 Vanilla planifolia
TTCTCCTTCTCTTCTTCTTCCACTTCATCTTCTTCTTCTTCTTCTTCTTCTTCTTCTTTCTCTTTCCCTTCTTCTTCCTCTACTACGTCTTCTTATCTTTCTCTTCTTCTTCTTCACCTTCTTCTTCATCTTCTTCTTAATAATCTTCTTCTTGTTCTTGTTCTTCTTTTTTTTACCTCTACTTCTTCTTCGTCTTCTTCCTCCTCTACTTCTGTTTTGACTTTTTCTTCTTCATCATTTTCTTCTTTTTCTACTACTTCTTCTACTTCTTCTTCTTCTTCTTCTTCTACTACTACTACTACTACTACTACTAGTACTTTTTCTTCATCTTCTTCTTCTTCTTCTTATTCTTTATCTACTACTTCCTCTTCTTCTTTCTCCTCTGGTTCCTCTTCTTTCTCTTCTTCTTCTTTCTCCTCTTATTCTTCTTTTTCCTCTTCTTCTTCATCTTCTTCTCTTTTGGTTTCTTCTACTTCTTCTTCTTCTTCTTCTTTCACTTCTTCTACTTTTACTTCTTCTTCCCCCTATTTTTCTTCTTCTTCTTCCTCTTCTTCCTCTTTTTCTCCTTCCCCTCTTCTTCCTCTTCCACCTGTTCTTCTCTTCTTCATCTTCTTCTTCCTCTTTTTCTTCTTCTTCTTCTTCTTCTTCTTCTTCTTCTTCTTGCTCTCCTCTTCTACTTCTTCCTCATCTTCTTCTTCTTATTCCTCCACTTTTTTCCCATCTTCCAAGTCTTCTTTTTCTCCATTCTACTTCTTGCTTCATCTTTGTCTTCAAAATATTCTTCTTTCTATTTTCTTCTTCTTCTTCTTCTTCCTTTTCTTCTTCATCTTCTTCTTCTTCCCTTCTTCTTCTTCTTCTTCTTCCTCTTTTCCTTCTTTTTCTTCTTCTTCTTCTTCTTCTACTACCTCTTCTTCTAATTCCCCTTATTCATCCTCTTTTTCTTCCTCTACCCTTCTTTCCTTCTTCTTCTTCTTCTTCTTCTTCTTCTTCTTATTCTTATTCTTCTTATTCTTCATCATCTTCTTCTTATTCTTTTTCCTCTTTTTCCTCTTCTTTTTCTTCTCCTTCTTCCACTTCTTCTTCTTCTTTCTCTACTTCTTGATCTTCTTCTCCCTCCTCTTCTTCTTCTTCTTCTTTCATTTCTTCTCCTTCCTGTTATTCTTCTTCCTATTCTTTTTCTTCTTCTTCTTCTTCTTCTTTTCCTTCCTCCTCCTCCTTCTATCTTCTTCTTCTTATTCTTCTTCTTCTTCATCTCCCTTATCTTATTCTTCCCCTTATTCATCATCTTCTTCTTCTTTTTCCTTAACTTCTTCTTCTTTTTCTTCTTCTTCTTCTTCTTCTTCTACTTTTACTTCTTCTTCGTCTTCTTCTTCTTCTTCTATTCCTTCCTATACTTTTTTTTCTTTTCTTCTTCTTCTTCTTCTTCTTCTTATTCTTCTTCTTCTTCTTCTTCTTTTTCTTCTTCTTCTTCTTCTTCTTCCTTTTCTTCTTCATCTTCTTCTTCTTCCCTTCTTCTTCTTCTTCTTCTTCCTCTTTTCCTTCTTTTTCTTCTTCTTCTTCTTCTTCTACTACCTCTTCTTCTAATTCCCCTTATTCATCCTCTTTTTCTTCCTCTACCCTTCTTTCCTTCTTTTTCTTCTTCTTCTTCTTCTTCTTATTCTTATTCTTCTTATTCTTCATCATCTTCTTCTTATTCTTTTTCCTCTTCTTCCTCTTCTTTTTCTTCTCCTTCTTCCACTTCTTCTTCTTCTTTCTCTACTTCTTGATCTTCTTCTCCCTCCTCTTCTTCTTCTTCTTCTTTCATTTCTTCTCCTTCCTGTTATTCTTCTTCCTATTCTTTTTCTTCTTCTTCTTCTTCTTCTTTTCCTTCCTCCTCCTTCTATCTTCTTCTTCTTCATCTCCCTTATCTTATTCTTCCCCTTATTCATCTTCTTCTTCTTCTTTTTCCTTAACTTCTTCTTCTTTTTCTTCCTCTTCTTCTTCTTCTTCTACTTCTACTTCTTCTTCGTCTTCTTCTTCTTCTTCTTCTTCTTCTTCTATTCCTTCCTATACTTTTTCTTCTTTTCTTGTTCTTCTTCTTCTTCTTCTTATTCTTCTTCTTCTTCTTCTTCTTTTTCTTCTTCTTCTTCTTCTTCTTCTTCTGTTTCTTCTTTTTCTTTTTTGTCCTCCAGTTCTTCTTCTTCATCCTCTTCTTCTTCCTCATGTTCTTCTTCATCACCCTATTGCTCTTCTTGCTCTTCTTCTTCTTCTTCTCAGTCTTCTTCTTGTTCATCTTCTTCTTCTTCTTCTTCTTCTTCATCCTCTTCCACTTCTTCCACTTCCTTATATTCTTCTTCTTCTTCATCCTCTTCCTATTCATCTTCATCCTCTTCCTATTCATCCTCTTCCTCATTCTCATCTTCTTCTTCTTCTTCCTCTTCTTCATCGTCTTCCTCGCCTTCTTATTCTTCCTCGTTTTTCACTTCTTCCTTTTCTCATTTTCCTTCTTTTTACACCTCTTCTTTTTCTTCTTCTTCTTTCTATTCTTCATCTTCATCTTGTTCTTCTTCTTCCCCTTCTTCTTCTTCTTCTTCTTGCTCACCTTCTTAGTCTTCTTCTACTTGTTTTGCATCTTTTTCTTCATCTTCTAATTCTTTTTGTTCATCTTTTTCTTCTTCCTACTCCTGTTGCTCATCTTTCTCTTCTTCTTCTTCTTTTCCTTCTTCCTCTTCTTCCAAGTCCACTTCTTCATCTTCCTGTTCTTCTTCTTCTTCCACTTCTACTTTTTCTTCTTCTTCTTCTTCTTCATGTACTATGACTTCTTCGTCTTCTTCGTCATCCTCTTCTTCTTCTTCTTTCTCATCTTCTTGTTCTTCTTCATCTTCTACTTCTTCTCGTTCTTCTTCCTCTCTTTTTCTTCTTTTTCTTCTTCTTCTTCTTTTCCTACTTCTTCTTCCTCCACTGGTTCCTCTTCTTTCTCTTCTTTTTCTTCTTCTTCCTCATCTTATTCTTTCTCTTCTTGTTGTTGTTGTTGTTGTTCTCCTTCTTCTTCTTCCTCTTACTCTTCTTCCTCTTCCACTTCCTCTTCTTTCTCTTTCTCTTCTTCTTCTTCTTCTTCTTCTTTTACTTAGTCTTGTTCTTCTTCGTCTTCTTTTCCTTCTTCTTCTTCTTCTTCTTCTTTTCCTACTTTTTCTTCTTTCTCATCTTCTTTTTCTACATCTTCTTCATCTTCAGCCTCGTTCAGTTCATCATCTTCCTCTTTTTTTCTTCCTCTTATTCTTCTTCTTCCAATCATCTTCATTCTCTTCTTCTTCTTCTTCTTATTCTTCTTCTTCTTCCTCATCTTCTTAATGCTCTTCTTCCTCTTCTTCTGCATCTTCCTCTGCTTCATCTTCTTCCTCCTTTTTGTCTTCTTGTTCTTCTTCTTGTTCTTCTTCTTCTTCTTCTTCTTCCACTTCTTCTTCTTCTTCTTCTTCTTCCCCTTCTTCATCTTCTTCTTCTTCTACTACTTCTTCTCCTTCCTGTTCTTCTTCTTCTTCTTCTTCTTCTTATTCCTCTTCGTCTTCCTCCTTCTCCTTCTCTTCTTCTATTTCTTTTTCTTTTTTTTTCTTCTACCCCTTCTTCTTATTCTTCCTCATCTTCTGTGTCTTTTTCATCTTTTTCTACTCTTCTTCTTTTTCTTCTTCTCCTTCTTCATCTTCTTGTTTTTTTTCTTCTTCTACTACTACTACTTCTTCTTCTTCTTCTACTTCTTCTTTTTCCTCTTCTTCTTGTGCTGTTGCTTCTTCTTCTTTTTCTCCTCTTCTTTCACATTTTCATCTTCTTCTTCTTCTTCTTCTTCTTCCTCTTCTACTTCCTCTTCTTGTTGTTGTTCTTCTTTTTCTTCTTCTTCTTCCTAATCCTCTTCATCTTCTTGCTTGCCCTCTTTTTCATCTTCTTCTTCATCTCCCTCATCCACCTCATCTTCTTCTTCTTCTTCTTCCTCTACTTCCTCTTCTTCTTCTTCTTCTTGTTACTCTTCTTCTTCTTTTTGTTACTCTTCTTCTTCTTCTTCTTCTTCCTCTTCATCTTCTTCCTCTTTTTCTTCTTTATCTTCTTCTTCTTTCCCTTCTTCTTGTTCTTCTTCTTATTCTTCTTCTTATTCTTCTTCTTCTTCTTTTTCTTCTTCCTCCTCTTCTTCTTCTTCTTCCACTTCTTCTTCTACTTCTTCTTCCCCTTCTTCTTGTTGTCGTTCTTCTTTCTTTTCTTCCTCTTCTTTTTCTTCTTTTTCTTATTCTTCTTCTTCTTCTACTTCTTTCTCTTCCTCTTCTTCTTCTTCTTCTTCTACTACTACTACTACTTCTTCTTCTTCTTCTTCTTTTTCATCATCTTCTTTTTCTTCTTCTTCTACTCCTTTCTTCTTCTTTGTCTTCCTCTTCTTCTTCTACTTCTTCTTCTTATACTTCTACTTCTTTTTCTTCTTTTACTTCTACTTCTTCTACTTCTTTTTCTACTTCTAGTTCTACTTCTACTTCTACTTCTTTCTATTCTTCTTCTTCCTCTTCACCGTCCTCTGCTTCTTATTCTACTTTTACTTCTTCTTCTTCTTCTTCTACTTCTTTATCTTCTTCTTCTTCTTCTTCCTCCTCCTCCACTTCTACTTCTTATTCTTCTTCTTCTTTCTCATCTTCTTCTTTCTCTTCTTCTTATTCTTCTTCTGATTCTTCATCTTCTTCTTCTTCTCCTTCTTCTTCTTCTTCTTCCTTTCCATCATCTTCTTCTTCTTTTTCATCTTCTACTTCTGCTTCTTGTTTTCCTTCCTCTTCTTTTTCGTCTTTTTCTTCTTCTTCTTCTTCTTATCTAGTTTGTCTTCTTTTTCCACCTCAAGTTCTTCTTCTTCCTCTTCTTCTTCTTCTTACTTTTCAACTTCTTCTTGTTCGTTTTCTTTTTGTTCCTCATGCTCTTCTTCCTGACCTCCTCTTCTCCTTCTTCTTCTTCTTCCTCTTCTTTCCCTTCTTCTTCTTCCTCCACGTTCTCTTCTTCTTCTTCCTTTTCATCATCATCTTCTTCTTCTTCTTCTTCTTCTTCCCTTACTTCTTCTACTTCCTCTTCTACTCCTTCCTGTTCTTCTACTTTTTCTTGTTCTTCTTCATCTTCTACTTCATCTTCTTCTTCCTCCTTCGCTTATTCTTCTTCTTCTTCTTCTTCTTCATTTTTTCTTCCCTTTAAGTTTCTTCTTCTTATTTTTCCTCAACTTCTTCTTCTTCTTATTCTTATTCTTTTTGTTATTCTTATTCCTCTTCTTCTTCTTCTTCTTCCCCTTCTTCATCATCATCTTCTTCTTCTTCTCCTTCCTATTCTTCTTCTTCTTCTTCTTCTTCTTCCTCCTCCTTCTCCTTCTCTTCTTCTTCTATTTCTTGTTATTTTTGTTTTTCTTCTGCCACTTCTTCTTCTTTTTCTTCCTCACCTATTTCTTCCTCTTCTTCATACTCTTCCTCATCTTCATTCTCTTCTTCTACATCTTTTTCATCTTTCTCTACCTCTTCCTCTTTGTCCGCTTCTTCTTCTTCATATTCTTGTTGTTGTTGTTCTTCTTCTTCTACTTCTTTTGCTTCTTCTACCTCTTCTTCTTTTTCCTCTTCTTCTTGTGCTGTTGCTTCTTCTTCTTCTTTTTCTCTTCTTTGACTTTTTCATCATCGTCTTCTTCTTCTTCTTCTTCCTCCTCTTTTCCTTGCACTTCTTGTTTTCGTTCTTCTTTTTATTCATCATCTCCTTGTTTCTCTTCTTCATCTTCTTCCTAATCCTCTTCTTCTTCCTTCTCGCCTTCTTCTTCATCTTCTTCCTCATCTTCCTCTTTCACCTCATCTTCTTCTTCTTCTTCTTCCTCTACTTCCTCTTCTTCTTCTTCCTCTTTCTTTTACTCCTTTTCTTCTTCTCTTCTTCTTCCTCTTCAACTTCTTCTTCTTTTTATCGTTTATCTTCTCCTTCTTCCCCTTGTTCTTGTTCTTGTTCTTCATCTTCTTCTTATTCTTCTTCTTCTTCTTCTTCTTCTTCCACTTCTTCTTCTTCTTCTTCCTCCACTTCTTCTTCTTCTTCTTCTTCTTCCTCTTCTTCATTCTCTTCTTCCTCTTCTTCTTCATCTTTTTCTTAATCTTCTTCTTCTTCTTCTTCTTCGTCTTCCTTCCCCTTCTTCTCCTACTTCTTCTTCTTCTTCTTCTTCTTCAACTTCTTCTTCTTCTTCTTCAACGTCTTCATCTTCTTCTCCTTCACCTTCTTCTTCGTCTTCCTCTTTTGCTTCTACTTCTTCTTCTTTTACTTCTACTTCTTCTTCTTCTTCTTCTTCTTCTTCTTCTTTTACTTCTACTTCTTCTACTTTTTTTTCTACTTCTAGTTGTACTTCTACTTCTACTTCTTCCTATTTTTTTTTCCTCTTCTCCATCTTCTTCTTCTTATTCTACTTTACATCTTCTTCTTCTACTACTTCTTTATCTTCTTCTTCTTCTTCCTCCTCCTCTTCTTCTTCTTCTTCCTCCTCCTCCTACTCTTCTTCTTCATCTAATTCTTCTTCTTCTTTCTCATCTTCTTCTTCCTCATCTTCCTCTTCTTCTTCCTATTCTTCATCTTCTTCCTCTTCTTATTTTTTTTTGCTTTCTTCTTCTTTTTCAAATTCTACTTCTGCTTCTCATTCTCCTTCCTCTTCTTTTTCGTTTTCGTCTTCTTCTTCTTCTTCTTCTTCTTTTTCTACTTCATCTTCTTTTTCGACCTCAAGTTCCTCTTCTTCATCTTCTTTTTCTTGTTCTTGTTCTTCTTCTTCTTCTTCTTCTTCTTACTTTTCATCTTCTTCTTGCTCATTTTCTTCTTATTCCTCATCCTCTTCTTCCTCACCTCCTCTTCTTCTCCTTCTTCTTCTTCCTTCTCTTTCCCTTCTTCTTCCTCCACTTTCTCTTCTTCTTCTTCCTTTTCTTCTTCTTCTTCTTCTTCCCCTTCTTATTCTTCTTCTTCTTCCTCTTCTTCTCCATCCTGTTCTTCTACTTCTTCTTCTTCTTCATCATCTTCTACTTCAACTTCTTCCTCCTCCCCTTCTTCTTCTTCTTCTTCTTGTTCCACTTCTTATTTTCCTCCTATTTCTTCTTCTTCTACTATTTTTTTCTCCTGAGGTTTTCCATTTTCATCCTCTCCTCCTTCTTCTTCTTTTTCTTCTTCTTCTTCTTCTTCTTCTTCTTCTTCTTCTTCTGCTTGTTCTTTCTTCTCTTTTACTTCTTCTTCTACTTCTTCCACATCTTCTTCTTGTTCCTCCTCCTCATCTTTCTCTTCTTCTCCTTTTTCTTATTCCTCTTCTCCTTGTTCTTCCACCACTTTCTCTTCTTCTTCTTCTTCTTCTTCTTCTTCCTCTTTTTCTTCTTTTTCTTCTTCTTCTTCCACTCCTTCTTGTTCCTCCTCCTCCTCTTCTTCTTCTTCTGCTTCATCTTTTGTTTCTTCTTCCTCTTTGTCCTCTTCTTCTTCTTCTTCATCATCATGTTCATGATCTTCTTATTCTTATTT
>JAIUJO010001188.1:62500-65000 GCA_023846275.1 Vanilla planifolia
TCTTTTCTTCTTCTTCTTCTTCTTCTTCTTCTTCTTTTTCTTCCTCTTCTTTTTCTTCATCATCATCTTATTCATCATCATCATCTTCTTCTTCTTCCTCTTCGTCTTCTTCTAATTCCTCTTCTTCTTCTTCTTCTTCTTCTTCACTCTACCGCTTCTTCACTGTATCTCTTTCTCTTCTTCTTCCTCATCTTAATTTTCTCTCTTTTGATTTTTCTTTCTCTTTTTCTTCTTCTTTTTCTTCTTCTTCTTCATCTTCATCTTCTTCTTCTACCTCTTCTTCTTCTTCTTCTCTTCCTGCACTTCTTCTTTCTCTTCTTACTCTTCTTCCACTTCTTCTTCTTCTTCTTCTTCTTCTACTTCCCCTTCCTCTTCATCTTCTTCTACTTCTTCTTCTTCATATTCTTCTTCTTCTTCTACCTTTTCTCATTTTTCTTTTTCTTCTACTTCTTTCTCCTCTTCTTCTATTTCTTTTCCTTCTTCTTCTTCCTCGTCCTCTTCTTCATCTTCCTCTACCGTCTCTTCTTTTTCCTCTTCTTCGTCTTTTTCTTCTTCTTCTTCTACTTCCTCTTCTTTTTCTTCTTCTTCCCATCTTTTTCTTTTCTACTTCTTATTCTTCTTATTCTTATTATTCTCCTACTTCTTCTTCTTCTTCTTTCTCTTCTTTCTCTTCTTTTCTATCTCTTCTTCTTCTACTACTTCTGCTTCTTCCTCTTCTTCTTCTTCTTGTTCCTCTTCTTTTTCTTCTTCTTCTTCTTCCTCTTCTTCATCTTCTACTTCGTCTTCTTCTTCTTCTTCTTCTTCTTCTGGTTCCTCTTCTTCAACCTCTTCTTCTTTTTTTATTTACCACTTCTTCTTCTTGCTCTTCCTTTTCCTCTTTTTTCACTTCTTATTCTTTTCCTTCTTCTTTTTCCTCTTGTTTTGCTTCTTCTTCCTATTTTTCTTGCACTTTTCCATTCCTCCTTCAACTTCTTCTTCTACTTTTTCTTTTTCTTCTTCTTCCTTCTCTCCTTTTTCATTTCCTTAACTCTTCTTCTTCTTCTTCCTCATCATCTTCTTCTTCTTCTTCTTGTTCTTCTTCTACTTCTTCTTTTCTTCTTCTTCTTCTCTTTTTTTTCGTTTTCTTTTTCTTAATCATTTTCTTCTTCCTTTTCTTCTTCTAGCTCTTCTTCTTCTACTTTCTCTTTGTTTTTTTCCTCATCTTTTGCTTCTTCTTCTTCCTCTTCTTCTTCTTTGTCTTCTTCGTCTTCTTCCTCTTCTTCTTTAACTTCTTCCTTTTCTTCTTATTCCTCTTCTTTGTCTTGTTCTTCATCTTTTATCTACCTCTTCTTCTTCTTCTTCCTCCTCTTTTTCTACTTTTTTCTCATCTTCTTCTGGCACTTCTTCTTCTTCTTCTTCCCCTTCTTTTTCTTCCTCTTCTTTTGCTTCTTCTTCCTCATCTTCTTGTTCTTCTTCTTCTTCTTCTTTTTTGTCACCTTCTTCTTCTTCTTACTCTTCTTTTTCTTCTTCTTCTTCATCATCTTCTTCTTCTTCATTTTCTTCTTCTTCTTCTCTTCTTCTTCTTCTTCTTTTTCTTTTTCCTCTTCTTCATCTTTTCTTCTCTTATTTTTTTTTTCTTCTTCTTATTTATAATCATCATCATCATCTTCTCCTTCTTCTTCTTTTTCTTCTTCTTTTTTGTCTTCTACTTCTTTTGCCTCTTTTTCCACTTGTTCCTCTTCTTCTTCCAGTTTTTCTTCTGCTCCATCCTCCTCTACTTCTTTTTTCTCTTCTTTTGCTTCTTCTTCCACTACTTCTTCTTCGTCTTCTCCATCAAATTCTTCATCTTCTTCCTCTTCTTCATCCTTTTCTTCCTCTTCTTACTCTTCTTCTACTTCTTCTTCTTCTTCATCTTTTTTTTCTTCTTCTTCTTCTTCTTCTTCTTCTACCTCTTCTTATTCTAGTTTTCTTCTTCTTCATCTTCTTCTTTATCCTATTCTATTGCTTCTTCTACCTCTTCTTCTTCTTCTTCTTCTTCCATTTCTTTGTCTGCTTCTTCTTCTTCATTGTCATCTTCTTCTTCATCTTCCTCTTCACCCACTTCTTCTTCTACCTCTTCTTCTTCTTCTTCTTCTTCTTCTTCTTTTTCTTCTACTTCTTCATCTTCTTTTTCTTATTCTTCCTTTTCCTTTTCTTCTTCTTGTTCTTGTTCTTCTTCGTCCTCTTCTTCTTCTACTACTTCTTGTTTTTTCTTTTGTTCTTCCTCTTCTTCCTCTTCTTCTTCTTCTTTTTCTTCTTCTTCTTCTTCTTATTCTTCTCTTGTTCTTTTTCTTCTTATTCTTGCTCTTCTCCAACTTCGTCTTCTTAAAATTCTTCTTCTTCTTCTCTTCTTCTACTACTACTATTACTACTGCTACTACCTTTTCCTCTTCTTTATTCACTTCTTCTTCTTCTTCTTCTTGTTCTTCTTGTTCTTCTTCTCCTTAATTACTCTTCTTCTTCTTCTTCTTCTCCCTCTTCC
>JAIUJO010003021.1:0-47500 GCA_023846275.1 Vanilla planifolia
TAGAGATCAATTACCTGTATGTTGCAGCATTTAAAACAAATTTTGATAAAAATATATTGATTTGCGATTTCAGCAGCCTGTAATTGAAATAAATGAGAAGATGAAGGGGAAGGGGAAGAGGCCAAAGAATGGCAGGACCCTCAGGAACTCAGGTAGGTGAATTTATTTAAATAGTAATGTAAGTAGTGATTGTTATTTTATTATAAAAGCATGGCTTTGAAATATTATGGCATTATATGAAAATGAAATGAGAATTTGCAATATGATACTATGGTATAGTAAAATGTAAAGCATGCCAAAGAAAATGTGTAGAGGTATCGATTATGCCTCTTAAAGGGTTAAATTCCCTAAAAAGAAAAGTAAAAAAGAAAAGAAGAAAGGAATTGACCCTAGATCGCATCCTAGTAGTCCCCGGACAAATGAGCACCAGCACAGGATGCTGGGCATGATGAGATGGCATAGAGACCTCCCCCACATTGCTTGTACTTTGTGCAGGGCTGAGTGCGGAGGGATATGATGAGATCGAGACATCTCGTATATGGCTAGCACTTTGTGCAGGGCTGAGATAAGGAGATGATCGAGACATCTCGTATATGGCTAGCACTTTGTGCAGGGCTGAGATACGGAGATTGTCCGACGTGATAGAGATCGAGACATCTCGTATATGGCTAGCACTTTGTGTAGGGCTGAGATACGGAGATGGTCCGACGTGATAGGCTTGGCCAGCCACGATATGCCTACGGGCAATGGTCTCTAGATGAGATAGATGCCATAGAGATGTGATATGATATGATAGGGATGGGGGATGTGGATCATGGGGAAAGTCTGGGACCCAGCAAGAAAAGAAAAGAAAAAAAAATGAATAAGAAAAAAAAGAATTGAAAAGAAGGAGAAATGAATTGCATACTTTGCTTGATTCATTACATGCTGATTTCAGATTTAACTTTGCCATATTTACATTTGAGTTATACCATGTTGTTAGATATTCATCATGTTATATCCTTGTAGCCATAGCATTCACCTATTGGGCTTTATAAGCTCATTTCCCCTACTTACATTACAGGACATGCCACTGATTCACAGAGAGAGGGTGCTTAGGATGGTATGGGACTTTGTACAAACGTATCTGTTATTTCGGTTATTGTAATTTTTGTACAGGATTTCCCAAGTAACAGGTATGCATATATTGAAGTTGCTGTTGATTATAAAGGTAACAGTTTTATTTTTTTTGCGTCACCCTCGCCTAGTTTTACAGTTGTGTCATCAATTATATGCTGCTATGCTCTGATTAGCTGATTTTATCAGTAGATTTTAGTGATAGTTTAGGCGGGGCGTGACAACATTTGACTTTTCTTCTATCATTTTTAACATTTTACTACAACCCACATTATGTTTTGACATTATTGTATTTCGAATGAAGCCATGATGTTAGCACATTTGCTATATGTTTTTTTAATTATTCTTGTGCAGCAGTGTTTTAGCAACTCCACTCATGGCCTTACTATCATGTATATGTCAACATTATTATGCTTCGTACTGGTCAAGTAGCACCCATAATAGTTCAATTTTCAAGAGACTTCTCTCCTTTACCTCAAAACAAATAATTAGCATAGCAATGTAATTGCATCTTAACTACTACAACATTAGTTGTAATTGAAAATGGCTTACACAGGTTCAAATCGTTTTCTTAGACTATTTGTAACCTATTTTGAAAGCATGTTTTAAAAACAATTTTCATTAAAAATTTTCTAAATTTTGATGTTGTTCTTGTAACACTTGTGGCTTACTATTTTTACATTAGGTATATTTTTTGGAAGATTAGATTTGGTTTTATGACCAATTAAATTACAAAATACTTGGCCATTTTACAATTGTCTTAAGAAAACTTTAGTATTGAATGATGTGAACCCTTGCATTCAATATTCTAGACATGAGCATCTCAAATTATGCCATAGCAACATGGCTTTTTATTATACTCAAATTATAAAATAATTCGTGTTACATTTTTATGTATTAAATTACATAATTCACTATCAAAATCTACTTAATTATCTTGTGTAATATCTTAATATATTTAAATTTTAAATTTTTTAGATGATATAATTTTTATTAATGAGAACTTTGTTTTTCATTTAGGATTATCTTAATTAAATTTGCAAATATTAATCTTATTGTACTTCTTAGACCCATTTCAAAGAACCTTGATGAAGCCATTCAAGTTAAAAAAACATAAAACTATTGTTTTGCTATTAACTATGGAAATTGCATAAGTATTAGTGTATGTGATGGATTTGTATGGCTACATTTAAACTATACTTTGGAAGAACATAGTTATGCGAAGTAAGTGCTTGGCATTTTGGTCATGTAACATTTATCACTTAAAATATCCATCTTATTATTCAATACTTAATTTTTGCATTTTATCAATGATCAATTCACATGTTAAGTTTTGAATTTCTTTAATACAAAAGCCATTCAAGTTAAAAAAACATAAAACTATTGTTTTTCTATTAACTATGGAAATTACATAAGTACTAGTGTATGTGATGGATTTGTATGGCTACATTTAAATTATACTTTGGAAGAACATAGTTATGCGAAGTAAGTGCTTGGCATTTTGGTCATGTAACTTTTATCACTTAAAATATCCATCTTATTATTCAATACTTAATTTTTGCATTTTATCAATGATCAATTCACATGTAACAGGTATGCATATATTGAAGTTGCTGTTGATTATAAAGGTAACAGTTTTATTTTGTTTGCGTCACCCTCCCCTAGTTTTACAGTTGTGTCCTCAATTATATGCTGCTATGCTCTGATTAGCTAATTTTATCAGTAGATTATAGTGATAGTTTAGGCGGGGCGTGACAGGGTGGTATCAGAGCCCGGTTGTAAGAATTAAGAATTTGAGTGAGGACACTGGCACAGCATGTATATGTCATACCTGTTTTTAAGTAAAGCACATACATATAATTGTGAAAATTGTTGAATTATTGAGAATTGATATGTGCAAATTTGCTGAATAAAGGGATCTAGAGGAGGAGAAGCAAATGTACCTCCTGTTGGCAATGAAGAAAGAGAGCAAGGCTCTGATAATGCTCAAATGCCAATTACTTCATCTTCTTCGCAACAACAAATGAGAAGGGAGGATGACAGCTTCATGATGGATAAAGCAGTAAATCAATTCTATCACATGCATCCCCCTCACTTTGCTAGAGGAATAGATCCCTTAGTTGCAGAGGGATGGATTAAGCAGATGACAAGAATCTTTGAGGGCATGGATTGCCCAGAGCACAGAAGAGTTCCTTTAGCTATTTTGGTGCTTGATGACGAGGCTGTGGACTGATGGGAATCACGCCACAGGATTAAATTCAGGAGCAGGCCAACAAAAGAAATCTCATGGCCAGAATTTGTAGCTGATTTCGAAATGTGCTACATCCCTTTATCTGCCCGAGAAAGAATGCGGGAAGATCTTTCTATTCTGGTTCAGGGTACCCTTACAGTATCTGAGTATGAAAGAAAATTTAGCACTCTGGCGAGACATGTGCCTGACATGTTTGGTTCTGAGGAGCAGCGCTGTTTTGTATTCAGAAAGGATTGAAACATGAAATCAAATCTGCTTTAATTTCTTTCAGAACAGCTGACTTTGAACTTGTGGAAAATGCCAGAATGATAGAACAGAACTTACAGGTGCTAGAAGTGCAGAAAGAAAAATAGAAGAACCCCTAGCCATCAGAGAGACCACATCTTTTAAAAAGGGATTCAAAAAGTTCAAAGGTAAGAGATTCGGTACTGGAAAATCAGGATCTGTAGCTAGCAGTAGCAGGACCGATACAGATACTGGAAAGACCCCTCAGTGTCCAGAATGTGGAAAATTTCATAGAGGGATTTGTTGGTATCGGACTGGTGGCCAGATCAAATGTTTTACTTGTGGTGAGCCAGGGCATATAGCTAGAGATTGTCCCCAGGCTAGTGCAGCATCTGGGATGGCCTCATCACCCACTGGTTTTACTAGAGGTGGTAGAGCTGGTACTGGTAGAGGTCGAGGTACAGCATCTACCACAGCATCGGGTGGCATAGGCAGAGGTTAGCCGGCTGGCAAAAGTGGACAGTCGAGAGTATATGCTATATCTCAGCAGGATGCTCCTCGTTCTACTGATGTGATATCAGGTATTTTATCTTTCAAAAATATTGCGGTATCAGTTCTTTTTGATTGTGGAGCATCGCATTCATTTGTAGCTCAGTATGTGTGTGATCATTTGCTGTTACCATTGCAAATCATCAAAACTGCTTTATTAGTTAAATTACCAGATGGTTCAGAAATTTTAGCAAAAGAATGTGTAAATGAAAATATAGAAATTTAGGGAACAGCTTTCTCTGTGGACTTGATAATTTTACCCCTAAGTGAATTTGATATTATTTTGGGGATGGATTGGCTTGTGAAACATCAAGTCAAAATTGATTGTATGGAAAAGAGAGTGCAGATGAAAACCCAATTGGGAGAAGAAGTAATTTACTATGGGAAAGGAAGGAAAATTCCTTTCATTTCTGTGTTGAAAGCTTGTAAATTGCTTCAGAAAGGAAATGAAGGTTTTTTGCTTTCTGTGTTGCTACCAGATCAGAATTTTGGGAAGTTGCAAGATGTTCCTGTAGTTTGTGAGTATCCCGAGGTATTTCCAGAAGAGTTGCCTGGTTTACCTCCAGACAGAGAAATCGAATTTGAAATCCAGTTGATGTCAGGAGTGGAACCTGTTTCCAAGGCACCGTATAGAATGGCCCCTGCTGAATTGCAAGAGGTAAAAGTCCAGATTCACGAGTTGCTTGACAAGGGTTTTATTAGACCCAGTGTGTCTCCATGTGGAGCACCGCTTTTATTTGTGAAAAAGAAAGACGACAGTTTAAAGATGTGTATTGATTACAGGGAGTTGAATAAAATTACTATCAAGAATCGTTATCCACTGCCGAGGATTGATGATTTATTTGATCAGTTGTAGGGTGCTGCAGTATTTTTGAAAATTGATTTAAGGTCTGGTTATCACCAGTTGAAAATCAAGAAAGATGACATATCTAAGACTGCTTTCAGGACTAGATATGGGCATTATGAATTCCTGGTGTTACCTTTTGGCCTAACCAATGCCCCTGCAGCATTTATGGATTTGATGAACAGAGTATTTAAAGAATATCTGGATCAGTTTGTTGTGGTGTTTATAGATGATATTTTGGTGTATTCCAGAAATGTTGAGGATCATGAAAGACACTTGCATACAGTATTACAGACTTTACAGATGCATCAGTTGTATGCTAAATTCTCAAAATGTGAATTCTGGTTGTCTAAGATTTCATTTTTGGGGCATGTTATTAGCGCAGAAGGGATTTCTATAGATCCCCAGAAAATAGAAGCTATTGTAAATTGGCCCCAACCTTCAAATGTATTTGAAGTCAGAAGTTTTCTGGGTTTGGCAGGTTATTATCGAAAATTTGTGCAGGGTTTTTCTCAAATCGCTGCACTAATATCAAGATTGACTCAGAAGGCTGTGAAATTTGAGTGGAATGCATCTTGTGAAAGAAGTTTTCAGTAGTTGAGAGAAAAGTTGACATCTGCTCCAGTATTAACATTGCCTGAAGGAACTAAAGGCTATCAGGTTTTCAGTGACGCATCATTGCAAGGTTTGGGCTGTGTGTTAATGCAGTATGGCAAAGTGATAGCTTATGCTTCCAGACAGCTGAAACCTCATGAGAAAAATTATCCAGTGCATGATCTGGAATTGGCAGCAATAGTTTTTGCTTTGAAAATATGGAGGCACTATCTCTATGGAGTGAAATGTGAAATATTGACAGATCATAAAAGCTTGAAATACATTTTTTATTAGAAAGAGTTGAATCTGAGACAAAGAAGGTGGCTTGAATTCATCAAAGATTATGAGCTGAAAATAATCTATCATCCAGGAAAAGCTAATGTGGTTGCTGATGCCCTGAGCAGGAGAGCTTATGTTAGCTCAATTTTATCCCAAGATGTTGAGAAGCTGACTGTATTTGAAATTGATAGACTTTTATTAGAGAAAGAACTACAGAGAAATGTTTTATTGCTTGGTCAGTTGTCTATCAGACCTGATTGGCTGTAGTCTATTAAAGAAGATCAGTTGCAAGATGAAGAATGTCAAAAACTAATTCAGAAAATCAGGGATGGCTGGATATCTGACTTTTCTCTAGATAAAGATGATGTGTTGAGATTTCAAGGCCGGTTATGTATTCCTGATCATCTCCAATTGAAACAGTTGTTGCTTAGTGAAGCTCACAATTCAAAGTATGCTATCCATCCTGGAGGCACAAAAATGTATCAAGAATTGAAACAAAATTTTTGGTGGCCTGGTCTCAAGCAAGATGTGGCAGAATGGGTCAGAAAATGTTTGATTTGTCAGCAGGTTAAAGGGGAACAACAGAAGCCTAGTGGTTTGCTGCAACCTTTACCCATTCCTGAGTGGAAATGGGAAAGTATATCAATGGATTTTGTTGTGGGTTTGCCTAGATCACAGGCAGGTCATGATTGTGTGTGGGTAATAATTGATAGGTTGACTAAATGTGTGCATTTCTTGGCCATTAAAGTCACCTATTCAGCAGAAAGGCTAGCTCAGCTGTATTTAAAACAAATTGTGAAGCTGCATGGTGTGCCTAAGGAGATTATTTCTGATAGAGATCCAAAGTTTACATCTCATTTCTGGAAAAAGGTACATCAAGCTTTTGGTACTCAGTTGAAATTCAGTACAGCTTTCCACCCACAGACAGATGGCCAGACTGAACAAGTAATTAAAGTTTTGGAAGATTTGTTTAGATTGTGTATTCTTGATTTTGGAGGAGATTGGGAGAGCCACTTATCTTTAGTGGAATTTGCATATAATAACAGTTATCAGGCTAGCATTGGGATGGCTCCCTATGAAGCTCTGTATGGTAGGAAATGTCAATCTCCTTTATGCTGGTTTGAAGGTAGAGAAAGTCAGCTTATTGGTCCTGATTTTGTGGATGATGCCACAGAAAAAGTAAAACTGATTAAAGAAAGAATACGGACTGCACAGGATCGACAGAGGAAATTTTTTGACAGCAAGCACAAACATGTTGAATTCCAAGAGGGAGATCATGTTTTCCTCAAAGTTAGTCCTATGAAAGGAGTTTTCAGATTTGGTAAAGCAGGGAAATTGAAGCCCAAATTTATTGGTCCTTTTCAAATTTTTGAAAGGATAGGACAGGTTGCATACAGAATTGCTTTACCTATTCAATTGGCTGGAGTGCATGATGTGTTTCATGTGTCTCTCCTGAGGAAGTATGTTTCAGATCCAGCGCATATTATTCGATATGATACAGAAGGTATCGAAATTCAGCAAGATCTGACATATCAAGAAAAGCCAATTCTGATCCTAGATCGAAAAGAGAAAGTGCTAAGAAATAAAGCGATTCCCATGGTTCGAGTATTGTGGCAGAACCACACTGATATTGAGGCAACCTGGGAAATTGAGGCAGATATAAAAGCTCAGTATCCAGATTTGTTCTGAAAATTTCGGGACGAAATTTCTTGAAGGAGGGGAGATTGTAATATCTTGGAAAAAAAAAAAGAAAAGAAGAAAGGATGCACGGGCGTCGGACGCGAGGCGATCCGACGATGCCGCGTGAGCCCGTACGCCCCGACCCCGAGAGAAAAAAAAAGGGGTTAAGGACGGCGGTCCTTCGTGCTGAACCATGCGAAGCAGCGGAGAAAAAGAGGAGTAGGGATCGAGGGTTTTTTTTCCCCGCAGCAGTCTCCGTCCCGACGAAAAATCGGAAGAAGGGAGTAGTCTGGCGGCGGCGATTTCAGGTCCCGAGCTCAGCGAGGAGGGGAACCGGGTAAGTTCCGAGCCCTTTTCTCTTTCCTGAGCCATTTTCTCTCTCTTCGAACCATAGAAGGGAAAGTTTTTTTTTAGAAAGGTTTTTACGGGATTTTTGGGATTTTCAGGTTGTTGTGCAGCCCTTCTACTTTTTGCATCCCGAGCCAGGGAAACCACAGACAGCAAAGGGAAAAAGGAATTTTTGCGGTGCAGCCCTTTCTCGTTTTCCATGCCGAGAAAGGAGGGTTGCATGCGAGTGTCGGCTTGATCCGAGGGGAATTTCTGAACCGTGCAGCGGTCGGCGGCAGCCTCCGGTGAGTTTCTTTTGTTGTTCTTAAGCCGGCGGTAAGAGGTTTTCTATTTATTTTATCCCCTTGAATTATTTTGTGCTTGAGTAGTGTTAAAAAGGGGGGAGAAATTGAAAAGAAGTGTTGAGTGGCGAAGGATGCATAAGTGTGAAGAAAACAAACTCTGACAGGTAATTTAATGTTCATTCTGTAGAGATCAATTACCTGTATGTTGCAGCATTTAAAACAAATTTTGATAAAAATATATTGATTTGCGATTTCAGCAGCCTGTAATTGAAATAAATGAGAAGATGAAGGGGAAGGGGAAGAGGCCAAAGAATGGCAGGACCCTCAGGAACTCAGGTAGGTGAATTTATTTAAATAGTAATGTAAGTAGTGATTGTTATTTTATTATAAAAGCATGGCTTTGAAATATTATGGCATTATATGAAAATGAAATGAGAATTTGCAATATGATACTATGGTATAGTAAAATGTAAAGCATGCCAAAGAAAATGTGTAGAGGTATCGATTATGCCTCTTAAAGGGTTAAATTCCCTAAAAAGAAAAGTAAAAAAGAAAAGAAGAAAGGAATTGACCCTAGATCGCATCCTAGTAGTCCCCGGACAAATGAGCACCAGCACAGGATGCTGGGCATGATGAGATGGCATAGAGACCTCCCCCACATTGCTTGTACTTTGTGCAGGGCTGAGTGCGGAGGGATATGATGAGATCGAGACATCTCGTATATGGCTAGCACTTTGTGCAGGGCTGAGATAAGGAGATGATCGAGACATCTCGTATATGGCTAGCACTTTGTGCAGGGCTGAGATACGGAGATTGTCCGACGTGATAGAGATCGAGACATCTCGTATATGGCTAGCACTTTGTGCAGGGCTGAGATACGGAGATGGTCCGACGTGATAGGCTTGGCCAGCCACGATATGCCTACGGGCAATGGTCTCTAGATGAGATAGATGCCATAGAGATGTGATATGATATGATAGGGATGGGGGATGTGGATCATGGGGAAAGTCTGGGACCCAGCAAGAAAAGAAAAGAAAAAAAAATGAATAAGAAAAAAAAGAATTGAAAAGAAGGAGAAATGAATTGCATACTTTGCTTGATTCATTACATGCTGATTTCAGATTTAACTTTGCCATATTTACATTTGAGTTATACCATGTTGTTAGATATTCATCATGTTATATCCTTGTAGCCATAGCATTCACCTATTGGGCTTTATAAGCTCATTTCCCCTACTTACATTACAGGACATGCCACTGATTCACAGAGAGAGGGTGCTTAGGATGGTATGGGACTTTGTACAAACGTATCTGTTATTTCGGTTATTGTAATTTTTGTACAGGATTTCCCAAGTAACAGGTATGCATATATTGAAGTTGCTGTTGATTATAAAGGTAACAGTTTTATTTTTTTTGCGTCACCCTCGCCTAGTTTTACAGTTGTGTCATCAATTATATGCTGCTATGCTCTGATTAGCTGATTTTATCAGTAGATTTTAGTGATAGTTTAGGCGGGGCGTGACAACATTTGACTTTTCTTCTATCATTTTTAACATTTTACTACAACCCACATTATGTTTTGACATTATTGTATTTCGAATGAAGCCATGATGTTAGCACATTTGCTATATGTTTTTTTAATTATTCTTGTGCAGCAGTGTTTTAGCAACTCCACTCATGGCCTTACTATCATGTATATGTCAACATTATTATGCTTCGTACTGGTCAAGTAGCACCCATAATAGTTCAATTTTCAAGAGACTTCTCTCCTTTACCTCAAAACAAATAATTAGCATAGCAATGTAATTGCATCTTAACTACTACAACATTAGTTGTAATTGAAAATGGCTTACACAGGTTCAAATCGTTTTCTTAGACTATTTGTAACCTATTTTGAAAGCATGTTTTAAAAACAATTTTCATTAAAAATTTTCTAAATTTTGATGTTGTTCTTGTAACACTTGTGGCTTACTATTTTTACATTAGGTATATTTTTTGGAAGATTAGATTTGGTTTTATGACCAATTAAATTACAAAATACTTGGCCATTTTACAATTGTCTTAAGAAAACTTTAGTATTGAATGATGTGAACCCTTGCATTCAATATTCTAGACATGAGCATCTCAAATTATGCCATAGCAACATGGCTTTTTATTATACTCAAATTATAAAATAATTCGTGTTACATTTTTATGTATTAAATTACATAATTCACTATCAAAATCTACTTAATTATCTTGTGTAATATCTTAATATATTTAAATTTTAAATTTTTTAGATGATATAATTTTTATTAATGAGAACTTTGTTTTTCATTTAGGATTATCTTAATTAAATTTGCAAATATTAATCTTATTGACTTCTTAGACCCATTTCAAAGAACCTTGATGAAGCCATTCAAGTTAAAAAAACATAAAACTATTGTTTTGCTATTAACTATGGAAATTGCATAAGTATTAGTGTATGTGATGGATTTGTATGGCTACATTTAAACTATACTTTGGAAGAACATAGTTATGCGAAGTAAGTGCTTGGCATTTTGGTCATGTAACATTTATCACTTAAAATATCCATCTTATTATTCAATACTTAATTTTTGCATTTTATCAATGATCAATTCACATGTTAAGTTTTGAATTTCTTTAATACAAAAGCCATTCAAGTTAAAAAAACATAAAACTATTGTTTTTCTATTAACTATGGAAATTACATAAGTACTAGTGTATGTGATGGATTTGTATGGCTACATTTAAATTATACTTTGGAAGAACATAGTTATGTGAAGTAAGTGCTTGGCATTTTGGTCATGTAACTTTTATCACTTAAAATATCCATCTTATTATTCAATACTTAATTTTTGCATTTTATCAATGATCAATTCACATGTGAAGTTTTGAATTTCTTTAATACAAATACCAACCTGAAGAACTTTCTAATATTTATCCACCAAAGTTAACTCTAAGTGAAACCCATCAACATATCAATAATGTCCTCTTAATTCTAATTCTTATTGCAGTAATAAAACTTTTAAATATTATATTTATCCACCTTAGTTTATCTATCTTAAGCATAATCTAACTAGAGCATTGAAAGAAAAATAAGTTGCATTTTTTACTAAAAAAATGTTCTTGTCCTTGATTTCAAATATAACACAAAGCATAACATTTATTTGCTTATTTTGTATGAATTTATTTTGATAAACTAATTAGTCACATCCTTAAAATAAAGGTTGAACTAAATGAAATTTTTTATGAGTATAAATACATAACATAATTTCTTAGTTGCATTAACTAGTATAAGAAAAGTTGTATTACAAGGTTAATAGTGATCATTTCTTAGTTTTTTTACATTTGTACAATTTATTCTTTCTCAATTGATTATGTATAAGGAAAGTTTTTTATACATGAAGGTTAGCATTCTGATACATAGATTCTTATAGTTAACATGCTATAAAACTTGTTGAATGAAAATATGAAATTTATTTTATAATATTTGATTTCTCCATCATTGAGATTTTGTACACAAACATGCAATTTGACAAGAGCACAAAGATATGCCATGCTTCCTTTTATTATTATTTGTCGATCTTTTTTTATCATGGTGACATAAGAGTAATATCTAAATCTAGTTGTAGAAATCTGATCCTACCTTTTTCTTCATAATTCTTGATTTCATATTTATATATAATAAAATATTTGTCATACTTTTGTGAACAATATATATATTATATTAATGTAATATTCAATTATCATTGATAAACCATATGTTTAGTTATTTTTATTATTTTTTTTTGCATTTTTTTATTTCTTTTCAATACATGTGCAATGTTTTGTTACAAATTGTACATAATATTTTGTTGATTTTTCAAATATTTTGTAGTGTCTACTATTTTTATTTTTTGACATAAAAAACCTTTAGTTTTATTTTTATTTTGTAAAACATGTTTTCTTGTTTCATTCCTTTGATATTATGCTGTGAGTATATTTGCAATATTATATGTTTTGTATCTCATGCTTTTCTATTTTTTTAATTCTTTTCTTTTTTTAATCTTGAATTTTTCTTTTATTTGTAATCATATTTTAATTAGTTCTTTGTATGTTATTCAAGTTGAATGCCATATATGTCAAATGAATTAGATGATTTTTTTTGCTTTTATATTGTATAAGTAAATTGGTTTTTTCTTTTCCCAGTTTTATGTAAATTATTTTTCGTCATTTCCTTCACAATTTTGAATAGTTGGATGTTTCTATAAAGCAATCATTTTTGTTTCTTTCCTTGACAAATCCACTTATATTGGCACATTCATAGACATACCTAACTTGCAAAAAAATTAAAAAAAAATATGTAAATAGGTCAAATGATAGAATAATTTTTATTATTATAATATTATTTTATTAATTATTTTTAAGCATCACTTTCACTTTCTTCACATATTTCTTATCTCTTAAATAAAAAAATATTATTTATTAATAAATTATTAGGTTTTCTTTGTTATTTAAAGATTAAATTTGTCTTAAAAATAAAAAGAAATAAAATTTCAATTTCAATTAAAATATATAATCTTCATGAGAATTATGATATAATAATTTTTAAAATATTCAAATTAATTAGTTATAATCGAAAAATATGATTTTTAATAGTAATTAATGGCAAATACGCTAGTGCAAGCAAAGTTGCACATAAGATCGTTAACAAAATTAAACAATAATCTATCGCATTATTTATTATATTCACATTAAAGTGGTGATTGCTAACAAAACTAAGTATATGCACTATATATTTGCTAAAATATTAGTGCATTAAAAAATTAAGTAAAATACTATGTTGGTAAATCAATTTGTAATTCTATGATATTTAAAAAACTTTTTTACAAATGCCTACAATTTAAACATCATATTAACTAAAATAAAATGAATTGAAAAATATTTAAAAAATTAATATAATAGAATATTGAAAAATTAAAAAAAATATTGGATGAAGGAACTAATGAAAAATTAGCTCAATAATAAAAAAATACTCTTTTATGAAAAATAGAAAAAAAATACTAATCATATGGAATAAGTGAAATGAAAAGAAAACCATAAATTAAATATCAAAATGTAAATAATAAAAAAATATCATTTAAATAAAAATGTTGTAAGAGAAGAAAATGCTAAATAGTCTTGAAATAAGTACAGTTCAATTTTAAAAGAACATGAATAATATTTTAAAGAATATTTAGGTAATTAAATAAAGAAAACTTTGCTAATGTAAAAAATAAAAGAATTACTAAATAAAAAAACCATTAAAAATGACTTAACTAATTATTACCAAATGCATTAGAAATGAAAACAAATTTCACTAGAAATGTAATGGTTTCAAACTTCTAAATATAAAATTTTGAAAAAATTAAAAGATATATGATTGTAATAATAATTAAATATTTAAAATTTTAATCATTATGCTCAATATATCAAGTAGTAATTATAAAAATTAAATAAAGACCAAACCAAAAAAAATAAAATAATTTTGAAAATAATATTAAAGAAAATAAAGTTACAAAACTTAAGGTAAAATGATTAAAAGAAATTTCTAGATGATTTTTATGTATTTGAAACAACATTAACATTATGTTGATAAAATGATATACAAAAATATTGTTTTATATCATAAATATTTAAATTAGTTTGTAGTAATTTTTAAGATATAATGTATAGTAAAAATATAAAATATTCATAAATATACTATGTATGTTATGAAAGGCTAATTTTTCTTTACATATAAATATTAAATATTAAAATATTTGTTGTTGTCATAAAGATTTTCTATTAGTGCAAGTGTCATAAATGACATTTTACAAATAAGAAAGTCATATGTTAAAGTTATTTGCCACATGAAAAATAATTATTGAAAAATATAATTTCAAAAGTTTGTGAAAATATAAGAACATTTAACAAAAAAATTTTATGAACCTTAAAAGATACTGTAAGTAATAATAATATTAAAAAATATATTTTTTTAAAGAAGAACATTAAAAAAAATAAGAAATACATAATTTATTAAAAATTTTCTATTTTTGAAATGATTTTCAGAATTTTTTTAAAAGAAAATTTAAAAGAAAATGTTTTAATATTAAATATATTAATCGAAAATGTTTTAATGGTTTAAAACATTAAGATTGTGTGATCCAAGCAAAACCATTTAAGAAATTAAATATGTGAGTAGAAATGCTAAAACATAAATTAAGTAATACAAAGTTATGTGAAATCATGCCAAATAGAACAAAAGTATAATAGAAGTTAAAAATATGTCAAATATCAAGGCATCATAATTTTGAAGAATTTGCATTGCAAGAAAAAAATTTTAAAAACAAGATTATTTTATATATAAATAAAATAAGCAATAACAATATTATTTCAACAAAGAGTTTTCCTATTGCTATAGCTAATTAAAGAGCTATTACAATTAAAAATATTTAAGTTTTTAAAAAAAATTTTAATTTAAAAAATCATTGGTTAAATAAAACATGATAAGTTTAAATAAAAAATACAAAAAAATCACATCACAATTATAAAAATATTTCTAAAATTTCTTATATAATTACATGATACATCATAAAGTTGTACAATTGTAATAAAAAATCTATTTTTTGAAATTAAAAGATAATATGCCTAAAAATATATAAAAACAATCATGACAATTGAATACTTAATATATAAGAAACTATTTACAACTTAATTATCAAAATTATCCTCCTTAAAGAAGTGTACAAAATTCAAAAATTAGAAAAAAAATTAATTTATAATAAAAGTTTTTTTAAAAAAAATGCATATTACAAAGAAAACAAAAAATGCATGTTACGAATGCTTCATGTACAAATGTAAGAAATAGGTACAACCAACTCGTATGCAATGAAGCTTAAGAATGATATAAAATCTTAAAATGATTTTCTAAATCGATTTTTAATCAATTATTTGTTTGGATGGAGGTCGTGTAAAACGATTATAGAGCCTATTGATTATTTTATTTTTTTATTCCACAATTAAATAAAGAAATTAAAAAAATATAAGATGTTGTTAAGATAATTAAAATTTTAAAATATATGAAAATAAATTAAAATAATATTTGAAAAAATAAGTATTGATAATTTTCAAGTGAATAAAGAGTACTCAATATGTTTAAGATTTATATCAAAAGAACTCAGAAGAATTATACCAATAATTGTTGCATAACATTCTTATGACAAAATATAAATTAAAATGAGAAAGAAAATGATTGAAGATTTCAAATAAAAAATCGTAAGAAAAAGAATATAATTTCAATATGCTTGTGCAAACGCAAAATTGAAATTAATAAACAAAATCAAATATCTGAATAATTAAGGTAATAAAATGTTTTTAAAAAATATATAAAATATATGTTACATATTAATCAAATTAATCTAGTGACATAATTACGAAAATGTACTTGTTGAAAAAATTTTAAAAATAATTAAAATTGCTAAGCTAACTAAATGTTGGAAATCTTTGTTCATATTACAAACAATTCAACTAAAAGTTATAATATTTAGACAAACAAATGAACATCCATACCACAATATGCAAATGTATAAATGATAAAAATATTAACATAATAAAAAAAACATGAGAGGACAAAGTTTCAAATGCATTAATCAATAGAAAAGATTTTAAAAAAAATAAAAATGTTTAAATTAATAATTCTAGTAGAAGTAAATATTTGTAACAAAAAAATCATTCAATAGAAAATAAAATACTTTTGTTATTGAAATATTTTATCTGAACATATCAAAGACAAAAATCTAACATTAACTAAAAATTATAGCAAAATATAGAAAATCATGTAAATGATTTAATAACTTATTTAAAGTTTTTATTATATTTCTACTTGACCTCAACCCAAAACTTTTCTAATAATATGAGATTGATAAAAGCTTCAAAAATAATCGATTGAGAAAACTAGTAAAAAAATAAAGGAAATCATTCACCAAAAACTTTATATTATAAAAATGATAATTATCACATAAAAAAAAATTCATCAAAGTTAAAGTGGATAAAACATTTACAAATTGTAAAATTATTTTCACAATAAAATATTAAAAATATTCAAAACAATGTTTAAAAAACTTAAACAATTAATTATCTAAAAATACAAAAGAATATAAACAACCGACATCAAAATACAATGTACGTAATTGCAAAAATTCCAAATTATTACAATAACATAATAATAACCTCTAATATATGTACAACACTATGATAATAAATCTTCTCTAACATATCAATTTATCAAATCTTCATGTGTAGTTAAAATGTATTTTAAAATGGATAAAAAAATTTAATGCAAGAAATATTAAAATTATTTCATGAGACTTCTAATTAGTTAACTCTTAATATTTTAAGAGTAGAGGGTGTCTTACCTAAAATTAAAATTAGAACAAATATTTTACAAAAAACGTTCATGAAATATCTATAAATCAAGATTTTTATAAGATTTATGCATAATTAACTAATTAAAAATATAACTTATATAAGGAATATAAATTAGTTAGTATCATAATTTGCTTTAAATTCTCAAAATTATAATAATAAAATATGAACAAAAATTATTTATAATGATCAAAAAGTACTATCATTCGTCTACAATGAAATATTATAACATTACTAAAATCTAAAAAGTTATGTCGACGAAAAATTCTTATCTCTAAATATGTTAGGAAAATGGATTCTATTGGACAAAAGATTTAACAACACTTGACTTAAAAATTTCTTTTTCAAACTTCTTTCAACATTAAACTCAATGTTGTTTATTTTAAAAACTAATATAAGAGTTTTTTATTTGTTAGTAAAATTTTTCTAGTTAGAATAATGTAATAAGAGAATTTCATTACATCAAAAATTTTTAGTGGTCTAATTTAGACAAGTTTTTGCCCACTCGAAAGCACTAGATTTAGCAATATTAAGCAAATCATACTCTTTTTTATCATAATGTATTACATGAAGCTATGTGACTGTATATTCAACATAATAATCATATGATCTGATATCCATTTATACTCAATCTAGTTGGTATGAAAGAATGTTAGCACGCCACATGACTTTCGTATGGTAAGTAAATGTGAGTAGAGCTTAAAGTTCAAAAAAATGTTATCGTATGATACAAATTTCTTTATTCTACATATGTTTACTTGAATAAGATGATTACATGGTCTATACTAATATTTGTATATTGTATTATTTTTTTTTTTGACTTAAATAGGTTATGAACATCACCAATATACAATTGTTAAAATTTATTATACCATTGCACATTATATGATGGGGATACACAACATTTTAAACACTTTAATTTAAATTTGAGCGATTTTCCTATAAGGTAGAAGTTAACTAGATTATTTAATCTGTTTGAGTTTTTCTTATACTTTTTTTATGGAGTGGCTTTTCCTTAATTGAATAGTTTGATCATATTTTTTTAATCTAGTAAGTAATTGTTCTATTTAATTTTATTAGATCCACTTGATATGCCAGATCAATTTGTCTACACCTAAAATTTTCTATTTTATCTAATAGCTAATCATATTTTATGAGTCATGATCATGTGTGGTGCATTTAATTATGCAAAATTTTTCATTTCAAATTTGAAAAATCATGCATAGTGTATTTGTGACAGAAGTTAAATTTATAAGGTGGGGAAAATATTTTACTCAAAAGGAAACTTAGTTTCTTGATCATACAATTATTTTTTCCATTATTATTCCACAAATGGTTACATCAACATATTTAATCAATTGACATGTTTTTCTAGCATTAATCTCCTTCCAATGTTATTCACCTTTCATACTTAGAAGCAAATTTTGATGATCAATTAGTATGTGATTGAAATAGGTTATTATTATCAAAATATCTTAGAATGTTACTCATTAGATCAATAACATCTTGTTTTTTTATTAGTTACATCCTAAGTTTATCATAAAGTAATTGAATGGAGTGCAAGAAAGCATTTGCTAAATATTATCAAGTGAAGCTAGATTCGTAAGTAATAAAAGTACATGGATGAGGTCCCCTTCACTTAAGGAATTGCTTTTAAAACTAACAATATTGTCACATACCTTTGTCATCATAAAAAAGTCTTCTAATGCTATAGAATAAATCTTTCCTAAGCAACTTAATTAAGATGTCAACGAGTTGCATGTTGTTAGCAACAAATTAAACATCTACCACATTTCATTCTACATGGTTCATGATGAAATGGTTTCTAACATGAACTTGTTTTCCTCAGAGTACTAAAAAAGGTTTTGAGTCAGGCAAATAGCACACATATTGTCATATTTTTTGAGTATTTTTTTGTGAATGTAATCCCATATCTTCTAGTTTCCTTTTTGACCCAAAAATCTATTCTTAAAGTCCTCCCAATACTATATATTATGCTTCATTGGTTGGAAGTAATAATTCCATGTTTTTTAATAGATCAAGACTTTAACGTGTGTCAAAAAAATGATTAAATACTTACAATGCTTTTCTTATGTACTCTTGAACCTACATAATCCTTGTACCTTTATCTTATGAGACAATGACATAAACTAAATTTGTGATACGAAAACACTAATACCTTTGTGCCAAGCAAATACCAAAAGATTCTTTTTATAGATTCTAAATCAAAGTCCTTGGAGCTTTACTAAAATTGATTAAAAAAGTCCCACACTAAAAACATTCTTAGGTCCTATTGTAGTTAAGTAAAGAACATATCATCCATTGGTATAACTTGAAATCTATTTGTTTTCCATTCATTTCTTTGTTTAATACTTTGCGGAGAATCTTGAAAGTAGAAATAGGCTTGAGGCTCTCAAGGTCAAGCATTTATAACATCTCATTTTAATACTTTATTTAAGACACAAGAGTACCTTTCTCATATTGTTTAACTTTCAATCCAAAAAAATCAGTAACTTAAGCCATTATTAATCTCACATCCTACACCCACAAGCTTACTAAATCATTCACATAAGGCCATGTGGGTTGATTCAAAAAAGATATTGTTTGCAAAACCATGGACTAGAAAAAGTTCATTCATGCAGTTCTTGATGAACAAAGTTCAATCTACATTTCCATCTTGAAATAATGTTTTGAGTAGAAATCTATAAAGTTTTTCATTCCAAGATCTTTATTGTTGTCACAAATCATAAAAGTGTTTAATTGGCTTATGTAGATGACTTTGATGTGGACAATATTCAAAGAAATCCAATTATTCTACAAACACTTCCTCCTAAACAAAAACATTTATGAATGCACTCTTAGCATTACTTTGGTATAGTTCAAAGACCTTGTAACAAGAAAAAGCTAATAATGACCATGTTTCCTTAAACTTTTTGATTAGTTCAAGTGTTCCATCTATGTTTAACCTTTTTAGTTGATTATAACCCTTTTCCACTAGCCTTTCCATATTTTAAATAATAACCAAATGATCATTTTGTTTTTATTTTTTATGAATACATTGTCATGACATATCCTAACTAATAATTCAAAGCATTCATTCTAAGAAGAAAGTCAAAATCATCTAGCAGCCCACAAAATAAAATTCATTCCTCAAGGCTTCACTTGTATTTTGAAGAACAATTTGTTAAGTTGATGCAACTTACATAATTTCTTTTTAAATAGAGGCATGGTTTTGTACTCACAATGATAGTTCGCTTCAAATAAATCACTAAGATGATTTTTATTGTATAATAACTACTTTGATGCATCCATATCCTTGTTTTTGAAATTTTAACTTATCATTTATAACCTTTATACAATATACAAGGATTCCTTTCTCACCTTTCTTAGCTTGCAATCCAACAAAATAGGAAAACTCACCCATTATGCCATTCTCAAATCCTACACAAATAAGCTTACTAATTCATTCACATAAATCGAGGTTGGTTGATCCAAATATGATATCCTCTACATAATCTTGGAATGTAAGATGTTCATCAGTGTAGTCCTTTTTGAACAAATTTCTACACAAACTCCATTCCTAAAATATTATTTAAGAATAAATTTACTAAGTTTGTCATACCATAATAATTTTTGTTATTCCAATTTGTTTTCAAAATCTTCCATGTCTTCCAAATCTTTCAATTTTTAATGTATAATTTCATGAAACACAACTTCAGTAGATTTCATTACAACTAAGGTTTCCTTTTTAAACTTCTTATAGGTCTATCTATTTGAAGAATTTTATAAATAGATAGGCTCCATTAACTTGGTTTTTAACCTCAAATTTCTATCCTACCTTTTGATGTAACACTTCCATCCAAGAAAGCCTAATTTTTTATTTTAAGGCATCTTGTTATTCCAAAGTAGTATAGTATCTTATTCATAATTTGTATGATAATAAATCTATTAAGACATTGTGATAAATTGCATGTCTTGAATTATTAAGACATTATGGATCATAGATCCTACACCACCAAAATAAAAGGAATAGAGGCTGTCAATGGTTTAAGAGGAGTGCAGCATCATTTGATTCATAACATTGAAGAAGCACAACTAAGTATTTAGATACACAATTGAGAGATAAATGTTGTATCTATAATAGATAGAAGAAATATTATTATATTAGTAATAGTTACATATTGATAGCCAAACATTGTTGTCCTAAACTAGCATGATAATATGTGTAAGATTAAAACTAAAATATTTGTAGGTTGAGGGTTGATTCAAACTAAATGAGAATGACATTATTTATAACAAAAATACATATTTTGCCTATTATGACCATATTTTTAGCAAAACAATAAGTCAAATATCTGTTGATAATGATGTTATTATATCCTTATTTTTCTTTTTGTCTATTCTTTTTCCAAAATCTTCCATGTGTTCCAAATCAACCACTTTGTTTTGATGCATAATTCCATCAAACATCACTTGAGTAGATTCCTTTACAACTAAGCTTCCCTTGTTAAATGGTTTATAGGTCTATTTAAAAGTAGGGTATCATAAAAAGATAGCATCCATTAACTTGGTTTCTAATCTCCAATTCTTATCTTATTCATGTAACACTTCCATCCAAAAATTCCAAAGTTTTTATATTTAGTCTTCTTGTAATTCCAAAGTACATCCAACTTCTTATTTATATTAGTTTGATGAAAAATCAATTCAAAAAATAACATAATTTGAATAGCTTTAATTATTTAGGCATTGTGGTTTGGAGATCCTATATCACCAAGCAAAAAGTATGAGTTGATACAAATTCATAAGGAGTCAAAATGTTTATAATGTATAACACAGATGAAGCTTAATTCAAAATTTAGAAGGATAATTAAGAGATATATGTTATATGCATAACAAGTTGGAAGAACTTTACTGTTGACCATCGTGTCATATTGACAGAAAGAAGTTGTCCTATACAAACACGATGATGTGAGGAGGATTAAAACCCATATATTTGCAAGTTAAAAAAAAAGAGATTCTCAACCCCAAAAAATTCAACTTTTCTTATTAAGGCAACATTTTTTATGAAACAATAAGTCAAATATATGTTGATTAATAGTATGGCTTATTAGGTATGGAAAACACTATTGTATTACATATGGGTTCCAAACTATTAAAATACTTTTGGAAAAGGTTTCTTGATCCATATGATACTCAACTAATGTGTAAAATAACATTATAGGCTCAAAATAAAAGTCAATGAAAGAGAATATTTAAAACACTTAAGAATATGTTAGGACTATGAAAATGATGTTTTTAAGACAACTATAATAAGTATTTCACTTTTAATTAATTTCTTACGATAATAATTATTATTCTAACATAGAGATGATAACATACCTAATATTATATAATACAATGCATTAATTATTGTTATAATGGTATGAACAAACTAAAAATGCCTTAATTGACATATATATGATTTTATATATTATTAAGATCTAATTAATCAAAACATGAATTCAAAAGGAATAGATTTACTCCAAAAAAATTATGATAATAAAATTAAGAAAGTGGGATTTTGGGAAGAGGATCATGTACATTCAAAACCAAAACCTATGAAATGCATTATAATGTTTGGAAAAACAGAATAACTAAGACAAGAAATTTCATGCTTTCATAGATAATTGAAATAAATTGTTCTATTACTTACAAGATAGTTGTCATTATCATTGTCATAGTACATCATGTATTTTTTCTTTCAATCCTAAAAAACTTTTTGCTAAAGATACTTTTATAAGAAAATATGATCGAAGCAACATGGTGGTATTTCATTAGGAAATAACAATGGCATTTTTAACAAGAGAAATCAACAAAATTAGGAAAAAGAGCATCCCGTGGAGAAGTTATACTAATGAGTAGCTACTTGGACAGTAAAGGAAGAGTTGCTTTGAAGTCATCCCAACATTTTTTAAATTTTAATGATTAAATTATTATAGGGTGCAATGTTTCCAAAATAGCTAAAAGCCTTTAATATTTTTTTAATGTTAGTTGAAATAATGTAAGTGCATTTCAAAATTTATTTTGAATGTCATGAAATTAATTTATATAAAGATATTTTTGTATAAGGTCATAAATACTATTATTTGAAAGAACTAACAATATGGAGGGGAAGTCAAATATTAATGAAAAAAATGAAAGGTAACCTCAAATAAAAATTGTAGATGAATTGGAAGAGGATATATCATCAAAAGAAATACCAAAACATATTAAAAAAAATTAATTTACTTTTAAGGGAATTGACAAAGAAAAATAATAAAAGTACCAAATTAGAAACATATGAAGTTTTTACTTCAATAAGTAGTTCTTGGAATAGTTTTTTATGAAGTTGGTCAAAATATTTTTGGATGTCATTTACAATAATATGTTTAAGAAATAAAAATCTTTATAAGGTTTTTACTCCAAGGGTTATTTAAAAAAAAATTAATGTACTAAAAGTGGAGAATATTAAGAGGAAAGAAATAATTAACAAAGGTACTAGAGGTAAAAGTGTAATATAAAATTATTATTCGGAAGAGGGACAAAAATTAAGTAATTATGGAAGTGCCTTTAAGAAAGAAGAGACCTACTATTATAAGTTGTGTCCAAATGATTCCATAAAGAGATGGAATGGTCCAAAAATATTATAGAATGGGTATAGTGTCACTATAAAGTGATAGTCGTTAGTTTGATGATCATTTCAAGGAGTATTTGATGGTTAATGTATTGTGTTTTTTACCACTAGATATGATGTTCTTTATGATAAGAACTTTAGGTATTACTAATGAATTTTCTAGTAGAATAATGTGTAATGTTTTGTTAAGATCTCAAAGAATAGTTCATATTTATTAGACAATTCATGAATAAAGGATAGATTTATATAGAAAAAATTTGATCATACCAATTAAAAAGTCAAGAAAAATGTTGTCTCAAGCACTACTTTTAAATAGCTTAAAATATTTTTTAGAGATGACTAACATAATAGCTCAATTAATGTCTAGGGAATTAGTCATTATATGAGATTTACTGCTGCCATTAGCTCCAATCTAAGAGGTTCTAAACTATCATATGAAAGAATTTAAAGGCAGATGAGTTCTGGATGATTAAATCAAAGTGGATTAGATCTTGTCCAACTGATCTAGTAGGACAAGATCTGAATCAGTTGATTCATCATTAGAAAAGATGAGAAAGATCTCATTCATAAGATTCAAACAAAGAAAAGATGAGTTACCCAATTCAAGGATAAATTATTTCAAAGGGAAAAAATAATAAAAAAGTTTCAGATGTCCAACGTTATCTTGGTTATCTAAATTCAAGCTAGGATCAAGTATTCATAGTGGATGAAGCATTTATTATCCGATCAAGGATTGAATGGTGAGAAATAGATCACATTTTTAGCACTAAGTTCTTAGATGGAAGTTAGTCCAATATTGTTGAAATGAAAAGTAATTTCCTCTTTATAACACCCTTCATGGGTGTATAAATAATTTCTTGGCCCAATCTAGTTTACGATGCACCCTAACTAATTTGTTGGCTTATTTTGAACTAGTTTCCTAACTCTATGCTACCTAGCCAAGTTGGACTTGGTTCGCCATGTGGTAATAAAAATGAAACATTTTTTTCTCCCACTTAATTCATATTTCTCCCTTACTACATGTTCCTTCTCACTTATTTAAATCTTGATAATTCTCCCATTTTAATATTATTAAAAGGGAGGTATAATTTATAAAAGTTTTGTTAGACCTAATTGTCATCTTATGATTTGAAATTGATCAATTGGAAGGAATTTTGTAAATATGTCTACCAATTCTTTTTTGTTAGGAACATATGTGAACTTTCCTAAGTTTTGAGCTAATTGATCAATAATAAAGTGGCATCTTATACTATGTGCTTGCTCCTAAAATAATGAGCTTAGTTCTTTGATAAAGTCAAGGAATTAGTATTATCAATTCTAATGGGAATATGCAGGAGTTCTAAACCAAAATCATCAAATTGTTGTGTCAAACATAACACTTGAGCAACACAACTTTTGGTCATTACATACTCAACTTCTATAGTCATTATAGCTTTGAAATTTGTTCTTCATTCTTGACTAGGAAATCAAAATATGTTATAGTAATTAACATGTACCTAATGTTTTATCTAATCTACCTTAGAGATTACAAAGTCTAAATCTATAAAACCTATAAGATATTTTGATTGAATATTTTTTATGAAGCCTTAAACCTATGTTCATTATACTTTCTACCTATTTGATGATTAATTTAGTCACCTTTAGATTGATTTACTTGGGATTTTATTGTAATCTAGCACATAAGCTAACACTAAATAAGATGTTTAGTACATGAATCATAAAATATAATAAAGATCTAGCAAGTTCTTCTTAAAGTATTTTATCAATGTGTTTCTCAATTTTATCTAAATCTAAATACATTGATTAATTCATTAGAATCTTCTTATGTTTCATATTTTCATAGCTAAACTTCTTGAATAAATAATTTAACTAGTTAGTTTATAAAATACAAATATCATCTTTTAGTTACATAATTTGTAATCCAAAGAAGAAATTCATCTCACCCATTATACTTAATCTCAAACTCCCATGTGATTAAATCACTAAGCATCTTAAACATATTTTCATTTATGGTTCCAAAAGTTTTATCATCAACATAAACTTATACAAGTAAGAGATGATTATTTAAAGATTTTAAGAATAATGTGTTCACCATTTTTTCTTTCCTAAAATCACTATCAACTAGATAATTACTCAATCTATGATTTCATGAACGAGGAGCTTGCTTAAGGCCATAAAATGCCATCTTAAACTTATATATATAATCATCATATGAATGATTTCAAAACTTGGGATTCATTCAACACACATATCTTCTTTTATTATCGTATTTTAAAATTGATATTTTGCATACATTTGAAACAATCTGAAAATCTTATGACATGATTATGCTAAGAGAAGTTTAATGACCTCTAATCTTATTACTAATATAAATGACTCCTCAAAATATATACCTTCAACTTTGCTATAACCTTTAGCAATAGGTCTACCTCTGTTTCCAATGATCACTTCATTTTTATCTAATTTATTTTTAAATACCAATTTGGTTCCAATCACTTGTTTATCACTAAGCCTAAGAACTAGTTCCCACACTTGGTTTCTCTCAAATTAATTTCACTCCTCTTTTGCTACATAAACCTAATAGTCAACCTTATGGGCTTCTTCTCTATATAATAGTTTTCTAAAAGATAAAATACATTATGATTAATTTCTCTCATAAAGGCTACAATTTTAACTTCTTGATTGACTTCCTCTATTATTGATTTTATTTATTGTGAAGCTTGGATTTTGAGTATCCATGTTGAAAACTTTATAAGTTTTCCTAAAAGAAGAGTATCCAATGAAACTTTCTAGTCATGCCATTCCATCAAACAAGTTGATTCTTTCACTATTAAGAATGATGCATTTATATCAAAAAACTTGAAAGTAGCTAACATTTAATTTCTTATTTTTAAATAACTCTTAAGCATATTTTCTTAAATATTGGTCTTAAATTTGTTCTATTTATTGTATAACAAGTTTTGTTAATTTCATGCCCCCAAACATTTTTTGGTTGGTTGTTTTCAATTAACATAGATCTATCCATCTCTACTAAGGTCTTATTTTTCCTTTTTATGATGTCATTTTGTTGGTGTGAATTAAGGCATGTAATTTGTTGCCCTCATTTTTAAACTTGTTACTATTATAACATTGAATACAACTTAATTTAAGATAGCTATTCTCTCTTATCTCTTTTATCTCTTTTATCAAATTAATAAATATTTCAAATGTCTCACTCTTATGCTTGAGAAATACATCCAAATTATACTTAGAAGAATCATTAATAATCACAACTCTATTTTTCCCTCCTAAACTCTAGGGCTATGTAGGTCTAAAAAAGTCTAACTAAACTATGTCTAAAGGTCTACTAGTAATTAAGTCATTTTCGGGTTTAAAAGAAATATTTAAGTTTCCTTCCTTTTTTTGCATGATTCATACCAATTTCAACTAGTTTTCCTTGGCTTAAGAAGAACTCTAACTACATCAAGCTTGCTTGTTTTCTTTAATGTAGAATATCCTATGTGACAAATTATGATTATCTTCTTCTTAGACTTGTCTTCAAGTGTTACCTATCTATTTAGACAATGTCTTATTGATATCAATTTCGGTAGTTCTCTAGTTATATGTCATGTGCATCTATTGTCCAACTCTCAAGAGCTAGTTTTTTTTCTTTATATATAGTTACATAAATTATCAAATTTTTATTAAATATTCATAAAATTTAACTTTATTTTCATTATTTCTATGTATTATTCCAAAGTTTATTACTTCAACCATATGAATGTCTTAAAATACTATATTTCTATAGAACGATTATGAAGGCATTTTATTTTAAATTCTATATTCTCTAACCTTATGAACCCAAACAAGCTTGGCATAGTCATTTAAAACAAAGTTTTGAACTAAACATATTTTTCCTAATTTTGCAATCATTAAAAGCATGTCCTTTTCTACAACTACAAAAGTATGAAATATTTGAAATATAAGGCATATTAAAAAACATATATTTATGTTTAGAAAAATAAACATCATGTGAAACATTAGAAATTTTACATGTTGAATAAATTTTTGTTTTCAAACTCATAATTTCTTTTTTAGAAGAAGTATTCTCAATCATCATGGAATCATTTTCATCACATTAATTTTTTGTAATCTATTTTCATAAAAAAATAAAAAAATAATTATTTTTTTCTTTATAAAACATTTTTAATTTTTTTGTATAAATATTTAAGAAATTTAAAAACTAATAACTTCTATGTAATTGTTTTTAAAAACTTCACAAGGCCAAGATCTTATCTTAATCTTTTATTCTTTACTCGATGTACTTGATTCATCATCATTTGCTATGAGGCACGTCATTCCTTCGTCCTCATTACTTGAAGTTGTGGAGTCTAATTCTTCTCAAGCAACCAAGTAGCTCGAAAACTCTTTCCTCTTTTTCGTTCTCTTCTTTTTCTCTTTCTTTTGTTGATGTAATCCATTGAGTTAGAAGTATTTGTGAAGAGACAAAGTTGGTTTATAGAGTACAAGTAGTAGAATAGTGTAATTAGTGATATGCATTTTAGGGTAGGAACTGGTTAAAGGAATCCAACTCTTACAAGTAATTGATATTTTAAATCATAAGCTACTTTATATGGCTTTTCTAAACTAATAATATTTCTCATGTATAACACAATTGAGTAGTCTCTCTAAGCCAAACTCAAAATAAAAAAATGTTACTTGATCTAGTTCCAAAGACACCACATTAAAGTATATAATTCTCTTATTTAGCAATGTATTTGTTAGAAGTTTTTCAACCTTAAGATAAATGTTGATATTTATCCAAAAGTTCACCAAAATAAGAAGTGAATAAATATTTAGCTTGTTGGTAAATTTTGATTTCTTTCCATGATTAGGGTATTGCTTACTTATCAAAAAATTACTTTTTTAAAGTGTGAATAAATAATCTAGTATGTGATATGACCCTAAGTTTATTGGAAATTGGCACTTTTCATTCTTAGTAAGATCATATCATTTAAAATAATATTTTATTCTCAATTTCCAAATTTGATATGGTTAAGGTTCTAAACTTCCATCAAATGTTTCTACCCTTATTTTAACCATGTTAACCAAGTATTCATTATCCCTACTATGTCAGCTACCATGGGTATACGGGGTAGCTTGACATCTATGACATTCCATTTGGTTAGGTTCATTTTCAAAAGATATTTCCATCACTTCAGAGTCACTTATCATAGACCAAGTTAATCTATGAGTTCCAGCACATCTATTTTCACTACATTCTTCCATTTGGTCTATGCATGTTACTAAGGTTGCTCTTAGCTCTTACATAGAATGAATTAGTTCTATAATTATAGGTTGTATTATCAGGCCTACAAATATTTAACTTGTAGAGAATTAGATATTTTATATTATTTTATAGACCTACTAGTCATAAATATTTAGGTTTGAAAAAAGGTTTGTAATTTGAGATCATAAAGGTAAAGAAAAACAAACAAATCTTTAAATGTATTAACAAAAGAACATATAAATAAGTACATGTTGTAGCTTTAGACTTGAAAATAAGATTTTCTTATTTTTTTTATTTTTTCATATAATATTTAATAAACTTTAGTTATTAAAAATGCATATAATTAAAAGATGTCACTTTAATGATAAATTACAAAGTATACAAAATTCTTATAGCTAACCACTCTTTGATACAAAGTTAACATATGATGACATGTTAAAACCTATTTTTAGGTCATTGATAATTGAAAGGTTCTTAGGTTCATGCAACATATCCTTATAAAGGCCTAACCAAAGATGCTATTTGTTTACAATAACAAATCCTAGTGTCATTATACATGTAAAAACTTTCTTAGAAACTTAAAACATAAATTGATCATTAACATAGAAGATGTTAACCTAAAGAAAAAGTGGTTTCAATAACCAACATCCAAAATACTCAAGTTAATGGTAAAGTATCAAGGTGCACAAGTGGTGTTCTTAGAATGCTAAATAAGAAAATCACTTGTTCATTAAAAAAAATTAGAAATATAGATGAGATTATTAATTCCCAAAAAGCTGTGGTTAAGTGATTGAGAACTTTCATAGAGATTTGTTGCTCTTATGAATATTGAATAATTTGTTAGGATCTCTATTTTTTTATCCATTCACTCTCCTTCCTAGGTTACCTCTAGAATCACACTATTGCATTGAATATACACAACATGCTTCTACTAAACTAGCATAGCAGTAGCACTTTATTATTTCATTCAAATTACATTGCTTACAACATTGTAAGAATCATTCTTCATAGAGATCTCAAAGCTACAATGATAATTTGTTAGCCTAAGAAATAAAAGGATATTATTGGAATACTACATAGCACATTAGAATTCTAAAGTATGTTTTAGAATTAAAAATTCCTCATAAATTATAAAATAAAAAATTTGAATTTAGTAAAACTTTTCCTTGAAATGAAGCAAAATTAATTTGGCATAAGAAACTCCCAAATTGGCATGTGTATTTTGAGTGTCTATGTAGTGAGAGGCAAGAAAATGGATTACGTGATTAGTGCAACATAGGCAAAGAGAAACAGTTGCACCCAAGTCTAATTTGCAAATCAGCACGAGCTAACAGGTCGACATGTGTTGATTGGTAAGGAAATTTCATGGATTGTAGATCAATGTTGGTGAGTGTGTGTTGAGCTGATTAATGAGTTCAAAGAGTCAAGGTGGGTCATGTATGCCAAACAAATCAACACTAGTAGTGGTAAAGGTGAAAGATTACAATGAGCAGTAGCAAAAAGCAACAAAACACTCAATTTTAAGTCATTTCAAAGTCATTTTGAAAAAATTTTTTTGCTAGCAAAATTACCACACTACCGTAAGAATGTCCTGGATAGAATTTCAAGTTATAAGTATCTAGAAAGCTATTAGTCAATCACCAAATAACTTAAAACAAAATTATAAATACAAATAAATTAAAAATTTATAAAAAAAATTAAAAAGTGCAACAAACAAGGGTTAATTGTAATTAGATCCCACAATAGGAATTATTTCATAGACTTACTAAAAGTAGTGCTTCCAAACATGGAATGGCCTTAAATCTTAGTGGACTAGTATGTCTCCAAGTGGAATATTTGTGTGATGTATGGAATGCTACTATGTCACAACCTTACTAATATTTTTTTAATGCTAAAACATAACTACTCAATGACTTTTTAAAGGGTGATGTTTAACCTATTACATAATTCTAAAGTAAAAAAAACATTTTACAATTTTCTCTACAAAGAAGAAATAATGGGTAATTTTACACATGATGTTTTGCATTATATGAATGCAAATAGAAAAAGCTTATATAATTTTTTAAGCTATGTTAATGACATAAATGATCCCTATAGCTTCCTTAATGATTACATGGCTTTATTGGTGATAATTTCAAAATTTGAGGTTTTCAAAATATTGAATAATTAAATGATGATATGTAATTACATTAGTGGATGATTATATTAATCATAAGTTATATAGTCCTATTTACATTTATTATAAGTATTTGACATCTCTTAAAATCACTTAATCATCTTTTCCACAATTTCAAGGCTCTGTAGACCATTTCTCAACCTTTTCTTTTATGAAAAAAATATTAGTACATATTGGAGGTTACAATAGTTATAGTTTCTTAAAATGCATTATTTCTTTTATCAAGACTTCTAAAGGCTGTTATTGATATGTGTGTGTGAAGATGACCATCCATATGCTTTTGATGTGTTGATGCACGTGAATGTCATTTGCTAACTAGATACTATTCAGTTATTTGGAGAGTCTCATTGAAGTATAAATATTACCAATTCAATTTATTAGTTGGAATGAGTCTAATACACAGAGGTATCTATAATGACTACGATTGATTCCACATAACTTGTGCATTGAAATTGTATAAGAACACATAAGAGTGCATTGAAATTGTATAAGAACACATAAGAGTGCATTAACTGACCTTGGTTTAAAGACCTATCATATTTTATGATGAGAACCATATTGCTAAACATTATATGACGAGAATTGAGACAACATGCCTCAATGGATAAGTTTGATTAATGTATTATTGCATTATTGTAAATAAATAATCTGACACAAATTAAAGGAATTTCAAAGAAATATAGATGGTTCATGCCATGCCACATATTTAGGTGATGACAATCTTGCCATGAAGTATAGTGTACTACATTTACAAATTTCATGATTTTAGGATATACAAAAAAAAATTAGAGTCAACATATTTGTCTAATCCTTTCTAATGAGTGGTAGTTTTAAAATGACATTGACAAAAAGAGGAAACATAAAAGGTAGATCTGTTTGATCAATATTAAGAAATGTTCATTGAAGATGGCAGTCTCGATGTGAAATGTTCTACTAGGCTAATTAAGGAATCATATTGTATATGCTAAGAAATTGTTCAACTTTGGAGTAATCCAAACGTACTATTGATGCATTATTAATTTTTTTTTGGACCAATCTAAAAGTTGTGCATTAGGTAGCTACTAAGCTAGTGATTTTAATTCTACAATGTAAGATATAACTCAATACAGTGATGAAATTTGCAACCATACATGTTGAAATAGTCAATAAGCATCATCTATTTGTTTAGTCATCAATGACCATATTAGTATGATTCAAAGCCATGATAAAGGTGCATAAAATCAAAGCAAAGTCTCTAATGATTCCAAATAAATAGTGAGTCCAATGTATTGTCTAATTAAGTCAATTATACTTAACTAATGTCATTGAATTAGTCTTCATATATGGTTGATTTGGAGGATGTGTAACTAAAATTGATGAATAATTAAATTTGCTATTAGATCAAATGACAAAGAAATTATTAAAAGAGATGACTTTTTTGTCATTTTTTGCATAACTTATTCCTAAAAAGAATGTAAAATTGATTAGGTAGCTTCCTAATTCACAAATTTGCTATCGTATTAATACTATTAAAAAACTTATTATTGTAACAGTAATACAATATATACTCAATTTACTTTAGCAAAAGTTGTCGTAATTGTATGAACCTTTCTTTTGCATTTTTACTAGAATCAAGTTCAAGTTTGATTGGAATATATTGGAATGGGTTGGACTTGTATAATTTTTTAAACAAAAAAGTCATCATCTTAGATATAAGAAGAATAGATATCATTTGTTAAAGTTAAGAGATTCTATCAACATGGGTTTCCCTTCTATGAAATGAACCACAAAAAATAGGTTCACTCCTTTTTTTGAGAATATGATTAACTTGACATGAGTTGTATGAAGCCAAAGTAGTTTATCAAAATTCATTTCATAAGCTAAAATAAAAGTTATATGATAAACTTTAGTGGTTTTCCAAGATTTTTGTTCATTCTTTTTAGCCCCAAATGCTTAGTAATTTCCCCAAGAACAAATCCAAGTCAACCTTAATGATCATGTGGACGTATTTCATGCCTTTGAATATGGAGTAATTAGTTGGATGACTTCCCTCATGATCATCATATCAACATCTCTCCTCATCACGCTAAATTGAAGCTTTGTAAACTTTTGGAATTTTTTTTAACATAAACCTCTAAATGAATACAATTATTAGCTATTTAAGCATGCTAGTTTGTTGCTACATTTCTTTTCTTGAATATGTGTTAGGATTAAACTACATTGCAATGAAATTGTTTCCTTCTACTTAGTAGAATTAAGCTACAGCAAGTCATTCTAATGGTTTTATGCAATATTATAATGATTGATTAATTGTTTGATTCTATAATGACGTTTACATAACACCAAATTATCACAGAAGTTTAAACCAAATAGTATTTCAATGGCTTCAACTTATATATTTTTTTAGATACTATGTAAATTGAGAGTGCTTTAATAGCTCTACCAAGTAGTTTCCAATCACACAAACACAACCTATAAGGCCTAGGTTCCCTCTAGTCAATCACTTAGAATTAAATTTGACTAATTCCTTTACTAAGGGAGTGCATTGAACAACTTTCTAATTGTTCAATTGATCTCAAAAAATCAATGATGCAATGAATTGTTTTCTATTTGAGGATCTATTGAACTTTTTTAGATAATTACACAACATTTCAAAACATAACTATTATATTGAACTCTATCAAGGAATAGGGAATATTTTCTCATCGAATTGTTTTGAATTTATATCTTCTAGATATTTTAGCATACGAGAGATAGTAGAACAATAAATCCCTTAATAGCTATTGAGTTTGGGTGACTACACTTCCACCATTGTCGAAGCATTTCATGAATCATGATGTTGGGTTTGTTTAATGCCAAGATTAATTTCATATGGGTTCCATAAGATTCATTTGAGGGTTCCTATATACACAAAAATAGTAGTCTATAAATTAAAATTCAAGTCCCTAACTTCTAATCAAAAGGTAATTAGTTATTTCGGAGTCCCCACATAAGTAGAGAAATTGTGGAAGGTTGGTAATTATTCCACATTATTTTTTATGACTTATGAGTAAGGCAATTAATCACCTTTAAGCTTATCTTATTTTGAATTGATAGTGAGCTTACCATCCTTGGTGAGGGTCTAGTAATTGATGTCATCGTTATCTATTTTGCTCCAAGTATTAAAAAATGCAAAATAATGAGAATGATTCTCTTTATTTGATTCCAAAACATTGAGCAAGCTCCATAAAATTTTCTATTAAGGAAATTACAACTTATGTATATAAAAAAGATAATTCTTGAGGTGTAGACCTTCTAAAAAAACTTTGCATTATATGAATCATTAAAATCTTAAAATTTCTTAACTAGTAATCCATACATTTCATAGGGGAAACTAATATTATTCTAGCTTGCTAAATGGTGCTTGCTTTGCAAATGATTATCACCCCAAAGGAAACAATTTATCACACTTTCAAAAAAATTAATAATATTATTGAGAAGATAAGATGTCAATAGTTTATAAAGTATTATTAGTTAGAGGACATGAATGACAAATACTACCTCCCACTGAGAGTATTTACTTTTGCATGTTTTGCCAATTTAGTGCTTTGGGTGGACCTCTTATTCCCTACCTTTGAATAATTTTCTTTTGAGTTGAGGATTTGAAGATAGTATCTTTTCTAAAGGAGCTCTTTGTCGATGTTCTCCTACTTGTTTTTCATATTTGTATATCTAATAAAGAAGATACTTTGTAAAATAATCTATAAACTTGATGTGCCTTAGAGATCAGACAAGAATAACTTGAAATTTTGAATTGAGCAATTTTCACCTCTTTAGAAGACAATAAAGTAATCTACAAAGCATGAATGGGACATTGGTTAACAACCACTTCGAATGGCCTAGTGCTTCACCTTACCTTGTATATGCAGATTGTTTAAAACTCTTCTTAGTGATTCAGCTACAAGGTGGAGAAGAAATGGGGATACAGGGTTAGAATGCTTTAGCCGATGGGAGAGTTAAATGGAACCATTTTCTTTTTTGTTAAAAATGACTTTCAACAAGCTTATATTATAGATAATCCTTATTGGATTAATAAATTAACTATTGAAGTTAAACTTGTGCAGTACTTGTTTTTCTCATGATATATTATTGAACACATTCTTGAACTCTACCTTGATAATAGAGCTATTAGCTTCGATCTTCTCATCTAAATCATTAGTTTGCTCTTATGAGAGTCTAATTTCTTTTGTAGGTAAGTTCTTTTTAGTGATATCCCCTTCTTTAGTAAATTTGATTACTCCATGGAGATGATGGTGGGTAGGAAACACTATAGGCTAGCTACTAACAACTTAGCATATTTTTGAGAAACTATATATCCAATTGTCATAAAGTCTTTGAAAGTGTATTACAATAAATCTTTAGAAGAGAAATTAAATTAGCACTACTACATTCTTTAGGTGATGGTCTACCAAAAAGAAAATCATTGATAGAGTCATAAATTTCATATTAAAATGTGGACCAACAATGCTAGAAAAATAAAACATCAAACCCATCTAATTTGTAAGCAAATGAAGAATCCATCAAAAAAATAATTTGTTGTATTTTCTCCTTATTAACTAGCTGAATCAGTATCATATTACTTTTTAGTTGGTCTAAGAATAAAAAAGCAAAGCACTTCTCAGTTTTCTTAGTATGGAATAGAGAGATGTTAAGCAATCCACAACATTTTTAGCAATTAAATCTTTCTTTAAGACCCAACTCCCACTTGGATCGTTAAGTACTTATATATTACCCATCATTTACTTATTATTGAATATTATGTGGAAGACATTTGTGATTTCATCACCATTCTTAAGCTTCACAATACCTATCTTTTAGCTCTTATACTCTGATGCCATATCATCGAGCACATCATGTAGAAGTTTAACTTGAAGATGTTTTACTTCCATTCAAACTTGGAGCCCTATTAGGATTGGCCACTATACTTTGCATTAGTTTTTGTTATCATAATCATTATGGGGATCAATTATAGTAGACCCTCATTTATTTCATATTTGTATTTTTTATTAGTATATCAATTTATTTGTATATACTGATAAGTTTAAGTTATTTAAAGAATAATTAAAAACTTTTTAGAGATTTTCATCTATATGTTTAGTATAAGCCTTCCCTTTAATCATCTCACAAGTTTGTCAATATAAAATTTGCTTAAAATAGATTTAAAAATGGCATAAAATTTAGTTTTTGGGTTTTTTCTGTCAACCACCTTTGACAGCAATCGTTACCATTACCATCAGTTGTGACTCATCAACTCGTGCTTACTTTATTCAATCTGCATTGACACCAAAGTGGACTCAAAGTGTCAAGGCCTATCTACTGATGTCACTCATTGAAATTAAAACCCAATGTGATGCAAAGATTGACCCCTGTGGCATCATGCATTTCCCATTACCTCACCTTTCACCATTACTACTACCTGAAATGCATGTACCAATTTGAGAACAAATAATGGTAATTAATTTTGTAGTGATTTAAGTAAATTTTTTAATTTTTTTTAAGAATTTTAGGTATTTATTTTGTAATTTTAGTGGCATTCAGAATTCTAAATATCCTCTAGAATTCCAAAAAAGTATCCCTTAATATTCCCATATGTCTTCCCCTTACATCTCCTTAGTTTTAATTACTATGTTTTGTTCATATTAACATTTGTTAGTCTTAACATTGACAACACAATTGTAACTCTTTGAACTTGTTCACCTTCTCCATAGCATGTTATTCTTTTTCTTTAATCTTCAAAAATATATGACCAAATTAAATTTTACTCCATTCTTTAAGGTGGGCTTTAGTTCTCTTTAACTTGTAAGTTAGGGCCCTCCTTCCTAGTCTAGCAGTTGGAAGACTCCAATGCTAAGCAACCACTAGAGAGAATTCTATGCTTTCAATCCAAGTGCTTAGGAATCTAAGTTGTTTAGATTTAATTGTTCATGGATAAATGATCAGTAATAAGGTTTGGTATAACAAAGAACTTGTTCATATGTTGAGCCACGATGTTAGGAAGGCTTTGAGTGTCCCTTCGATTTAGGGAAGACAATTGGACTCCATCATCAATCATAAATCTCTCCAAGGATCTATTCTATAAATAAAAGAGTTGGCATACACAAAATAGTAACACATCATTTACATATCACCATGTGAAGAAAATATTTCTAATTTTCAATTTTTAACATTGTAAGTATTGTAACTAAAACACATATGCTTTGTTAGAAATGTTGCCTCACAATAGTAAAAATTTAGTCTCCTGCAAAGAATGTCTATTTCTATATTACATGCAAAGCATTCCGTCATCGCAATTAACTTAATTTTGTGTAATCTGATCATGTTATTAAGCATCAAGTTGCTACAAAACTAACTACATCCTTTGCATTGAAAAGTAGCACATTATCAACTACAATCTACAATGCTTATATTTTGAGATTCCTAAAAGCTTCTTCTAGTCATTTTTTGATAAAAGTTTTTTTAACATTCCATTTAGTGACCTTTCTTATTGGCTTGTTACTATTAACCACTGTGAAGCTATTTGAGTCTATCCTAAAGAGCTCAAGAGCCTTTACTTTTTCTTAGAGATCTTTATTCGAGCATTTAAGAGATTGAATGTTTACTTGATGTTTAAGCTACAAGTCCTTTGTAAGTTTCAAATTAGATTGATATTTTTTACTCTTACTTTAGAATTGCTAATCAAAATTGATTATGCAGTCATTGAATAGATTATTCATAGTACAATTATTTTTTTTAATTCAATAGTGGGTGTTGATATTGTTTTCTACATTGATGCCTACCAAAGTTTGAAGTTTCATATTGCTTATTACTTCACTAATTAGAATTGTCTCATCTTCATTTCTTACACATAAGGGTTTAGAACTTTTTTCTTGTTTGCATTAGACCATTGAGAATCGTTTCTTATAGTTTCTTCAATAATATTTGGGAAAATTTTCGTTAGTTAAATTTTTTTAGTAATCCATTATTGCACTCAATTTTTTTAGAGATTCCAATATATAGAAGAAGTCTTTTAGCAAGTTTGACCAAAATGAACACCAGAGCCCCATGGGGCCTTATTAAGTTTATTATCATAGCATGACTTCTAAAGACTTACTAAATATTAACATGATTGAGAATAAAGCCTACTTATTGACCATGGTTATTGGAATGTGCTTTAATGAGATCCACACTAAAGCTTACAAAAGTTTAGTGTTCAGCCAAAAATTTTGAGCCATTTGAGCACCATCATTTGAAAGACTATAGTTATCCAAATATTGTACATCCAACATCAAATATGTTCCAATTTTAGTGAAAATCTTAGGAGCACATGCTTACCTCTTTGTGATAGATTCAAAGATGCCAAATGTTTTGAAATTGTAATCTTTGAAATTCCATGTTTGGTCAACCTATTGAAAATGTTACCTATTTGAGTGAGTTTGAAGGGAGCAACCTTTTTAGAGACATCATAATCAAACATGACCATTTGTTTACACTTTAAAAAAGAGGTTAGTGTTATCATGATCAGTAAGGATAAAAAACTTTCCCACATTCAACATAAAAGAAAAATCACGAGGCTAATGCACACATGAGATATACCCAGTCAGGGAGAGGAGCATACTTACAAGAAGGTGTTCCTAGAGTCATGTTGGAAGTGTCACCATGCTAACACAAACTTGAAAAATGCTACCACCTCACTACCACTTTGATGTTTGTTTGTGAAATTCTTTTGAGACTTGTGTCAAAATGTACCCTTTTATGATTTTAAAAACAAAAAAATTTCTCCATGTTTACTATTATTTTTCTTTGTTTATTGCTTAAGCTTGCCACATATCCTCCATGTTATTATCTCTTCATTTCAAATATCAACATTTTTGGCTTATGCTTCATTAAGTTCCTTCCTTTTAATTTACTCATTTTAGTTTGTTTGAGTTTTGTAATTCATCTTAAGCAAATGAGCTCTTTTCATCATGTCAAGAGTAGTTCAATAAGAGAATGGGTGAATTATTAGAAAAATAATATTTGTTTTTTACAAAAATATTTTAAGAAAATGTTTAAAAAACTTTGCAATAAGCTTAAACAAAATCTAAAAGTAATTTTGCAAAAAATTAAAGTTTCATTTAAAATAACAATAATTTTTATTTAATAATAAATTTTTAAGGAAATTGTACAATAGGATGGTTAACAAGAATTTTAAAGTGTACTTAAGCATTGTTTAGGTTATTCATCCGAAAATAAAACCTACAACCACTCCTAGAAAAAAAAGATATAAAAAAATCTATATAAGAATTTTGTCAAACAATGGGTATACTAAACTCTCACAATAATTAATTAGAAAAAACACTGGCTACAACGGCCTTATAATGAAGTAAGATTTACAAGAAGAGGAAAGAAAAGTGGCAATTAAAATATATGCAAAGTAATTCCTATGCTTGATGAATGCTCAACAAGGCACAAGTATTTTAATTTAATCAAATATAAAAAAAGGAAATGAGAGTTTTGTTGTTTTTAAGAAGGAATAATGAATTGGTGAAGAAGGACACAACGTGTAGGAGCAATAATGAGCACAAGCTATTAATGGCTTCAATGTCATTACTTAAAATGTTTCTTTAGAATTTTGTAAAAATTTCATTAATTTATTTTAATCTATATTTACCCAATGTATTTCCTAATCGCTAAAAGTATTTAACAAACTAACCATTTAATGTTTTTAATAAATAGATGTTTTTTAATTAAAAACTTAATATTATTTAAATAAAATTTATCACAACTAGTAAATATTGATAAAAGTTGTCATTGCATGGGAGTGACACGACTAAAATAATCTTGGAATGTTTGATTATGAAAACTACACAAATGGCCAGTTATGAATAAACTATAGTAGTTTAGGAATTTGGATTTCATATGAATGATTAATTATGAATTATGATATAATGACAAGATTTAATTTTACTTGTAAATTAAATGTGGACCATGCAATTGTTTAATGGAGAGATTAGACAATTAGTAGAATTATCGCTTAAAAAAGGCAATTGTGGCAATGATCATTAGATTGTAAAATTACATGATTAGATAGCACACATCACCATAGTAATTTAGAAGCTTGCTATGAGGAAAAAGCTTTAAATTTATTCCTAAATCATGTATTTGCTCTTATTTTTTTCTTCTTATAAGACACTTTTTTTACTTCAAAAGTAGCTTGATTTCACGATAAGTGTTATCAAGTTTATTCATGAGTTAGTCACTACACGTCCAATAACATGATTAATTAATTTATGAATATAGTGAGTAGTGCCTTGATTCAAGATACTACTATGTTACAAAAGTTTAGTTAATTTTAGTAGAATTAGTTTTTTATATTTTTTAAATTTAATTAATTATTATAAGAAAAAAATAAATTAGAAAAAATGATTCTTAAGATGATGATGATATTATTACTCAAAATATTTGTTTTGATGGCCTGCCACTCCAACCAAGATGATTTTTATGAGATTTCATATTTACTACTTTTTTTCTTTAACATCTTCCATGAAGAAACACATTAACTATCTAAAATTTAAAAATTTACTCAACCAAATTCATTAAAAATATTTTGACTTGTTCCTATCAAATAAAGTATCAAGGATAGGAGTCAACATCATAAAATCAAGCATATAAAACTTCTTAACATCTTTTTGAAGCTCCTCTTCATCACTTATTTAGACAAAATATATCCAAGCTTTATGATTATGTTAAAACCTCACATAATTAGGTTGTTATCATCAAAATATCTTTGATTGTCCATGAGGCCACCGGGATAACAACATTCACCATTTTATAATATAGCAAAAATGAACCTTCAAAAGTAAAATAAACTTGCGTCATTTATATTCAATCGATCATATAACTACTTCTTCTTAATAAAAAAAAGATTCAATTATATACATATAAATAAAAGCACATACAAACACACACACACACACATACCCAAACTCACCCACTCACACACAGACATGCACAAACACACATATATATTATTTTTTCTTAACCTAAATCTCAAATTTTCTTACATTACCAGACCTAAAATTTGTTTAAAAAAACAAGAGCACAACCAAATTATAAAGAATCATATTATCATATTGTACTTGTAAGTTCCCAGAAAAATATTATCATGCTAGGAATCCAATAATTTTTGTCTTCCATAATACCAAAAGAAAAATAAAATATCTACAAAATCAATAAAACCACTCAATTCTAATCTAATCCAAGGAAAAATCATGAATAATTACGAAAGCCTAATAGAAAAAAATAACTAGTAAGAACAAGTCAGATAAGATAATCAAATACAATCCTATATCTAATAAAACAGAATTGATGAGAAACATGTGTCAAATCTATTATTATTCATGATGAAATAAATAACATAAATTGTTCAACAAATTCACCAACTCAGATAATCTTTAGCTCGACTATTACTCAAATTTTAATAACTTGTTCGTGATATAAATGGGAGAATTTAGTGGCTCAACAAGAAATCTTTGAGCCATAATATAAAACTATTATACACTAATATGATTTATAAATGTAACAATAGAATAAATCTCATGAATGAATGACATTAATTTGTAAGCAGCAAAAGGATATCACCTTCTGCTAACTAATTCAACGTGCATTTCTTTACACAATGACAAACCAGATACTTAGCATCTACTTCACAATATAATACAATTTTTTATACATAAAAATCATGACAATCCTTGTCGCTTCTTTCAAATAGTGTAATCTAGTATTCGACATGGTAATGATAATCACATGGGCATCCATGTAGGATTCTAAGAATCTTCATGAACCACAAGTAGTCCCCAATACAACAAAGCACACAATGGTATTTCCTGTGGAAGGAAATGTGCAATTGTTTCTTTCAAGGGCTATTCATATAATGGCTTCCTACAAACTATAAAAGTTCATACCATGAAATTCACACTCCATTTATAGGCTTAACCATTCACATTTAATTAACACCAACCAATGGTGTGGGGTGCCTAACAAGTCTATCGCCATAGGGAGTGTTAATAATTTAGAGTCCATTATATCTAAATGACTTGGGGTTCCTATTAAATCCTAATTTAGCTATCTAAAAGTTCTTAGCCCATTTTTCTTATATTTAATCTTGCCCCACTTTGTTTTGGATCTTTCTTATTTAATCTAACCATAGAGTTCATAATGACTTCGCTTTTATCCTTAGGTTATATATTTAACTTATAGCTAGTACAACTCAACCTCGATTCACACAAGTATCACTATGACCCTTATGATCCCAAGGCCATTTGTAATCATCATAGTAATAGTAAGGCCTCTCCTAAGCCTTAACATATTCCTCAGATCACCTTCAAGTGTGTCGTCATGTGACTTAAGAGTTTGAATAGAATTACTTGTGTTCTTACCCAAATAACCTATTTAATCTAGGGTCTAACTAAAATCTTTTGCATAATACTTGGCCAAAATTAGCAAACCTTCTGTCTTATTCCAAGTTCTTCCACGTTCTTGCAAGGTCTTGGCTAAGAGCCTAGCTAACTAATACTTTATTTTCATTTTGAATAAAGGTTCACTGATGGTACTTTGTGAGCTTCTCATAAGGATCTTTTGGTATAGTTTCCTTTTTTTATTGATTTTTTCTATGCCTTTGAACTTATTCTAAGGCTACACTTACCTTGCATGTTCATATTCGAGCACCTTAAAGTTACAATTTAACTATGCTAAAATTTATGAATTATCTATAAAACCTTTACCATAATGTCTAACCTTAACCTTAATAGTTTTAGCTATAACCAAACTCTTTAGTTGCTAATTGTATCTTTAAATAACCTAGCTTTCTTCTAAGGACTTAAACTGAGCCTTATAAAGTTTTCTAACTAGTAACCAAGAACGACACACATCTTAGAATCTATTTAGGTTCTCTTGAAGGTTGAACCAATGCCTCTTATAACTTAGCTAACACCATGGTTCCATGCTTCACAAGTAGACCCAAAACAAAGAAATTGTTGGTTGCAACATTATCTAGAATTTTTTTATTTATTTCCAAGTACCTTTAAATTTTTTATTACTTAATCTATGGTATAACATATATCACATTATATTTCATATATTTTTTATCCTTGCTTTTAGCAATAAAGTACCCATTTATTACATATCATGTTATCAACTAAACTTGTGACAATCACAGTGTCTCACATCAAAAATACATTCAAACAATAAGTTTAAATGAAAAATATATAATAAAGTGTATGTTTTACACATTTCCATATTTATCATGGCACAAAACTTATAATTTATTCTTGCAATAATCAAGAAGTAAATATTACATTCAATCTATATTATCAAATAGTAATTCTACATAGAAAGAAGAAGAATTATATTAAGGATCCTAACTATTAGTGACATATAATAAGAAAACAAGGCCATGTAAATTTTCACTTATTTTACATGGTGATGTCTATGTTAAGAAGCCAAACATGTAATATGTGATCATGTAATTTTCTTTGCTTTCATAGGCAAAAAAGTAATCTACATTTTTTATAGATAAATTAGAATCACTACATAAGAAAAAGTGAAAAATTAACCATTCATTTACTTAATAAATCTCCCTTAGTCTAGAGAAGAAAGAATTTCCTCCTTATTGAACACATTTAATGAAAAACAATGACTACATATTCTCATAATGAATTTTCAAGGTTCCATAGACATTTTCACAAAGCAATTCCTTTTTATCTTGGCTTAGATGTTAGCTAAATGTATTGCATGAACACTGGTGTTATCCTGTCTCAAAAAGTTGTTTAGATGACTTCCCTTTTGTAACATCTATCATTGCTTGAAAGCTTTAACCCTCCTTCTTCCTTATATTTTATCTCATTTTGTTACTTGGTATCCTCTAAATTGGCCCCTCCAAGTTCCCCTTTTGCAGTTAAGTTTTCTTAAATTATAAGCACATCTTAATGGCTTATGCAGCCATAGCCACACCACCTAAAGACAAAAATTTACTTTATGATATACTAGTTTTGGGTTGGAGTAGCCACAATTCACTATTTTAAATTGACCCTACTTAGACCTCTTTTGGTCTTCTATATGAAGTTCCTTAAATTTACGAATCTATGTACCCTTTTTGATCTTCTATATGAAGCTCCTTAAATTTAGGAGTCTATGTAATATATGGTAATAGTTTCTCCTTTTTCTTATATTCATCTTTTCTTATGATATTTCGAAATGCTTCATATCAAAAAAGTCTTTTTTAATAATTCTATCTTTAACCACCAACTCCTAATATTTATGAATCATATCCATATCTTATCAAGCATTCATAGTATGAAAGAAATAAGGATGCGAGAAAAGTTAATATTATAAATAAACATATAAGCTCATTTTTAAGCAATAAGCCTAATCAAGATTCATGTGTTACAACTCAATCTTGCAATTTTAAATGCTTCTAATTTTATAATTTAGATTTTCAAAATCATTGATATTCACAACCATAATAGGAATTTTTTATGTTAAAAGGTATATCTCGATTACTTAATAATTTTATCGTAATAAGCATAATAAAATTACCCAAAACTAAACTATATAACTAATTTCTTTAAAATAAAAAATGTTAAAATTTTATGTCATAACATGTAAAAAAAGTAGTGTAAGCATCAAACAACAAGATGCTAAGCTCATCCTTAATAAAACTTCTAATATATTTGAAATATGATAATGACCATCGCTATTACATTTTTGGGTTTTAGGATAACTAACATGACTAAATTGTTCTAAATAATTTGGAGCTATAGTACTCAATAATGATTTGTGATATCAAATTTTACTTTGATCTTTGGTTGCATGGCCATAGATAACTGACCATCTTTGCATACCATTTGAAACGCTTTTAAGTTATTTTCTTCTTTTATTTGTAATGATATAAAATAATAATAAACTATTGTTAGTTAACAAAACCAAAAATTATTCATAATTTTTAAATATTTTATATAATTCAATATTTCTTATGTTTGTAAACTTTTATTTTTTTACAACTTATGCATTTAATTTATTTCATAATAATTGTTATTTTCCTTTTTCTATTCATCAAACATTTTTATTTGAAGTATTTTAAAAAAAACCATCTTGCAAAAAATAATTGAACAATATTTTGTATATTTTTTAAATATTTCACTTTTATTCATAATTACAATTTATCTATTTTTTATATATTTTTTATTTTTTTACATTTTTATTCTTCACTAATTTTTAAAGTTATGTCAATTATATATATATATATATATATATATATATATATTGTGAACATTTCTAATTATCAATAATCCCTATTTCTTATTCATGCATTATGAAACATTTTTTGCTTAAAGAACTTTTCAAATTTTTGTTAATTTGAACATTTTTTTTTTAATTTTAATTTTCAGTCTTCCATTTTTTATATCGAAATACTTTCAAAGTTCACATTATTATGAAACGGCTTTTTGATAGTTATGTTGTTAGATAGAAAATTAGAAATATTTATTTATCTTAAATATTTTTTGTAGTTTATATTTCACTTTTATTATATTTTAATTATGAAAATAAAATAACCTTTAAGTATTTAAATGTTTAATTTCTTTTATATAAACAAATAATTAAAACAAAGTGATATATAAATAACAAATATATAGCATAAATAAAAAATTATGAAAAGGGAAGAAAAAAATCATAAACAAAATCTCTCATTTAAGACATTAAACTTTGTACACTATGTCATCAAAAGCTTTCATTTTACAAAATCAGCTTGAGAAATGTCAAGACGTAACCCACGACAAATTTATAATATAAAAACAATGTGTCATACTTCAAAGCATTGATGTTAAAAGTATAAAAAAATATTGCATTGTTAAATTACTTGTGCATTCAAACATATTTTAAAAAATAATGAAACAAAAACTTCTTTGTAATTCTAAACATTTCGAATATTTAAATCAATTTTCATAAATTTCTAATAATACTTTGTCCAATATTACAATCACAAAAATTAACTTGTATTTACTAAAAAGTTTATATTTACAACAACCACTGAAATATCACAAATTGAAGTTTTTTAATATTTATGTTATTTGTCATTACAGAATCACTTTTAGAACTCTAATTTAACAATTATTAAAATATAGAAAAAATATATTTAAAAGTATAAAAACATTGGAAAAGAAAAAACTAAAACCCTACTGGTTACATCTAATTATAAGGCATCCTTTGTGGTGTGAGAATAAAAACTATCTTTATTGAACTAACCAAAATCAAATCATGTTGAGATATTATAAAAATAAAAAACATTTTTTTAACACTTTTCAAATTTAAGCACACAACAAACTTTTAAAAAGTTTTATAAACTATTTAATTAGTGTAAAATAGCAAATATATCAAATTAATAAGAATCAAAAGAAATATTTGCTTAAAGTTTTAATTAATTAAGTAATGATATATGTAATTAATAGTTAATATCTTTATTGATAAATAAATATTTAAACTTTTGCAAAAAAATCATTTGTCTAGATAAAACATTTAAATTTACCAAATGCTTTACATTATACAACAAGAAATGTTTCTTTGAAACTAGACTTTTCCAATTTATAACTTCTTTATCTTTTTCTTCTTCTTATTCTTCTTCTTCTTCCTCTTTTACTTCTTTTTTTTCAACTTCTTATTCTTCTTCTTCTTCTTCTTCTTCTTCTCCTTATCCTTCTCCATCTCCTTCTTCTTCTTCATCTTCTTCTTCTTATTCTTCTTCTTCCTCTTCATTCTTCTTCCTCTGCTTCTTCTTCTTCCTCTTCTTCATCTTCTCCATCTTCTTCTTCTTCTTCTCCACCTCCTTCTTCTTCTTGTTGTTCTTGTTCTTCTTCTTCTTCTTCTTCTTCTTCTTCTTCTTCGTCTTCTCCTTCTACTTCTCCTTCTTCTTCTTCCCCTACTCCTTTTTCTTCTTCTTCTTTTTCTTTTGCTTCTTCTTCTTCTCCTTCTTCTTCTTCTCCTCCTCCTCCTTCTCCTCTTCCTCCTCCTCCAACTCCTCCCCCTTCTTCTCCTTCTCCTTCTTCTTCTTCTTCTCCATCTCCTTCATCTTCTTCTCCTTCTTCTTCCAATTCTTCTTCTTCTTCTTCTTCTCTACCTCCTCCTCTGCCCACTTCATCATCATCTTCTTCTTCTACTTCTACTCCTACATCTTCTTTGTATTCTTCCTCTTCTTCTCCTTGTTCTTCTTCATCATCATCTTCTTCTTCTACTTCTTCTTCTTCTTCTTCCTCTTCTTCTTCTTCTTCTTCTTCTTCTCCTTCTTCTTTTCCTTCTTCTCCTTCTTTTCTTCGCTTTCTTTTTCTTCTTATTTTTAAGCTTCTTCTTCTTCATCATCTACTTCTTCTTCTTCATCTCCTCCTCTTCCTTCTTCTGCTTCTTCTTCTTCTTTATCTTTTGCTTCTTATTCTTCTACTTCTTTTTCTTCCTCTTGCTCTTCTTTTTTTCTTCTTCTTCTTCCTCAACTTCTTGTTCTTCTTCTTCTACCTCTTCTCCTCCTCCTTCTTCTACTTCCATTACTACTACTTCTTCTCCTTCTTCTTCTTCTTCTTCATCCACTTCTCCATCTTCTTCTTCTCCTCTTCCTCTTCTTCTTGTTCTTCTGTTTCGTCTTCTTCTTCTTCTACTACTCCTCCTTCTTCTCCTTTTTCTCCTACTTTTCCTTTTTCTTCTTCTTCTCCTTATTCTCCTTATTCTTAATCTACTACTACTTCTTTTTCTTCTTCTTCTTCTTCTTCTTCTTCTTCTTCTTCCTCTA